>PKMM01056893.1:295732-371889 GCA_002933915.1 Eutrema heterophyllum
GTATATATATATATATATATATATATATATATATACGCGTGTGACTAATATGTAAGTGCGATGATTAGTATCGTTAAGAGGATGTTTTCACACAGTAGTTTAGCGAGTGTTGGGATGATCCATACTCACTGAACAATTCTATATTGCTCACGAGCCACGAGTCTTCATATTTTTTTTTTTTTAATATCTACTTCTCTTTTAACTCTTTTTCAGGCTTAATAAGATCTCAGGATAGACTGGAATGCAGAATATGATTAAGTATCGGTGGTAGGAAATACAATTCCTCGTGTTTTCCCTTTTAACATTTAAAAGCTTGTTTTCACACACACCACATCTTTACCAGTTTTCAGAAACAAATTTGACATATACATAATCAAATTATTTTTGGTATAAATATGTTTTGGAATGAGAACAATATCATAGTTTAGACAAACCAACCGAGGGTTCGAAATTGTGAATTCTCATTTTTGACACATTACAACTATCTGATTTTCTAGTCGTACATCTCACGAGATTGTGTGTATAGAGATGTCAATCGGGCTGGCCCGGCCCGGCCCGAAACCCATAAAACCTGCATATATTTGAGCCCGGCCCGGCCCGAAAAAAATCGGGCCTATATTCTAAAGCCCGGTCCGGCCCGGACAGGGCTCTAGGACCTTTCGGGCTTTTCTTTACAAACACAAAAATTCACAATTTTCAAATGAAAAATAATTAAAACAAAATATTTATCAAAATAAATCTAAATTAAAATGTATTATATCAAATCCAATTAAATTTAAAAGCAAAAGTTTGACAAAAAACAAATAAAATTCAAATACATTTTATTACCAAATAAAACATAAAATCAAAACACTTCAAATCTAAGTATTAGAGTTTAGATTAGAATATTTTTCATCGTCTTCTAAATCCTCATCACAATCAAGAGCTATAGATAAATAAATAAAAGTAAAATGATATTAAGCTTTGACAGGTATAAATCATATAGAAATGTCATTGAAAATCTATAGATAATGATTTTAAAAATATGAAGTAAATATGAATGAATAATAATGGTACCTGGATCACGAAATGTAAATCCATCCAACCAAATGTGTGTACAAATCAGTGCTTCAACGTTTCTTGGTAAAAGACGATTTCTATATTTATCCAAGACATGCGCACCAATATTAAATGTAGACTCTGATGCCAATGTAATTATCGGAATGTTTAGAACATCACATGCCATACGAGCTAACTCACCATAACTTTGTGACTGACACTTCCACCATTCTAAAACATCCATGTCTTCATAAAAAGTCAGTTCCAACCTATCGTCTTCTAAGTATAGAGTCAATTTAGTCTTTCCTTCTTCTATAATGATACATTTTTCATACACATTGAAATCATATAATAAATGACCCAAATTTAATAAGACATACGTAATCAAATAGTTTCGGGCTTTTCGGGTTAGCCCGAACCCGATCGGGCTAAGCCCGAAAAAACACACTAGCCCGAATGGGCTTAACCCGAAATGTCCGATTTTTTTTGGGCTTTTATTTCTAAGTCCGAACCCGCTGTTTTTCAGGGCTGGGCCGGGCCGGCCTTCGGGTTTTGGCCCTAATTGACACCCCTATGTGTGTACAATACCCAATCATATATAGTTATTTATATGTAGATCAATGACGCGCTTTAAACTACCTCTTTTTTTTAGTGTAATGTTAATTGAATAACCACATCTGAACGAAACGAAGAACTAGGAGAAATTTGTGATCATATTCCTCTTGGCCTTTGGCCGATATATATACAAGTACAACGCTTATGGTTTATCTTCCCGAACAAGTAAATGAGAGAATATACAATGATAGATAAGGCAAGAAAGATATACACATATTTACATATCCGAAGATACAGACATATCTTCCGTAATACTCAGAATATCTTTTTCGATAACAACATCTTCAATTAACACACTACAAGAAAAAGGGTAATATGACGGAATTTTCGATATATTTTCGATGGAATTTTGACGATTTTATGATTTGTCGGAAATCCGTCCGAAATTTCCGTCAGAATTACCCTTGTTTTCTTGTAGTGTGTTAATTAAAGATGTTTTCTTATAATGTGAAATTAATGTTGCTATCATTTAAAGTTACAAAAATCACATAATCATGAAATTTTTCATTAAAATTTAAGTCAAACCATTTTCGTTAGTGTTTGGTTTACATAACGTTTTTTATTCAATGTAAATTTCACAAAAAAATAATGTATTAAAATTATTGACCCGCACACATATTGCACAACAAATCAACAAAATATTATCTTCTCACTAAAAACATAAGAATCAATAACACTTAAGTTAGATCTTATTTCTTATTTCATCTTTTGTATATTTCAAAATTTAATCTACAAAAAACTTATTCTCGTGCGGGTGCGCGAGTTAAAATCTAGTGTGTGAGTAAAGCACCAAATGTTTCAGCAACATCACGGGAAATAAGTTCGCAAGAACTTGAAGATCTCTTAATGGGTGCGATTACACAAGGGACTATGGATGGCTCACTGTCCGTTCATCAATGCTGCAAAAAAATTTTCAGCAGATCATGTCCTTCTCGCTGTCAACCAAACATATACAGTGTTGTATCTCCAAGCTAGGACAACTTCAAACCAGCCCAAACAAGGACACGAAGAAAAAAAAAATGCTGGTAATTGAAGAGTTAAGGGCACTAATGGAGGGTGGGACTGAGATTCCAAAGTATTTTGAAACCCATGAGTGGCTAGAAATTAGAGATATCATCAAGAAGCTGATCAAATTTTCTGGACATTATGACCTTTCCACAAGTTACAAGATGTGTTTGACATTGCGATTTCTTCGTGAGGAGGGAGTAGGTGACATTAAGACTGGTGTTGCTCTTGTTTCTGAAAAGTAGGGCTGGGCAAAAAATCCGGATCCGAAAATCCGAACCGGTACCGAACCGAACCCGTCCAAATTTTTAAAATACCCGATCGGATTCTAAATTCCTATATCCGAAGAACCGAACCCGAACCGGTACCGAACCGAGAACTGAATGGATACCCAAAATACCTGAAGTGTAATTAAATACCCAAATATATTAATTATATTTAGAGTTGATATAACCCAAATACCCAAAATTACAACTATAAACCTGAATATATTAATTATTTTTGGGTATTTCGAGTATTTTATGTATATTTTCGATATTATGGGTATATCGAATACACCTATTTTGTTTTTTTTTCTGAATTTTTTCGGGTATTTTGGATACTTTTGGTTTGAAAGTATATTGGTTTTATTGAAATAAATATTCATGTTTTGTGTTTTGTCTCGGATTTCGGGTTTTTCGGGTATTGTAGATACTTTTGGATACTTTCGGATCCAGATCCGAACATATCCGAAAAAATTTGAATCTTAAAAAAAATACCGATCTGAACCCGAAGCGAACCCGATCCGAATTTTTAAAATATCTTATCGGTACTTATATCCCTAAACCCAAAATACCCGAAACCCGAAATACCCGACCCGAACCCAATCCGAGGATCCGAACGCCCACCCCTACTGAAAAGATCATCATAGATCATGACAGTAAGAAGTGCAGGGAAGGTGTGATGACCATAAAATCCTTTGTCTCTTGGGTAGAAAGAGGATTGGCCATGAACTGGATCAAGCACACATCCGTATCTGATGCTTTGAAAACATTTCTCAACCTGCCAAGCAAAATAGTACGTGAATGCTTAACTGTTTATCGAGCAGAAAGGTCACTAACCTACCTGGAGGGCTATAACGCCCAAGCAGACATCAGTTCTGCAGCAAGGAAGCTTCTTAGCAGATAATAGTGTCTTCTCTTCTCTCTCTCTTTTTGCCAGGAATACTACCTGGAGAATAGTGTCTTCTCTTCTCTCTCTCTTTTTGCCAGGAATACTACCTGGAGAATAGTGTCTTCTCTTCTCTCTCTCCTTTTGTGTTCGGTTCATGTTATGTGATGAGTGTGTTAATGCTGTTGTGTAGTAGTTATATGTGCACTGTATTCTTGGTGGCGTCTTGGACAGTCGCCAGCCGAGGAGAACCTTCCGGTCAAGATGATACATTCGAGAAACATTCTCACTTCCAAATTTGTAGACAATATGTACGATTTTATGAATATGATTTTCTGTAAAAAAAATTGGAGTAATTCATCAGTTAGCTTGGCGGTTTTCAGGTTTAACAATATGCATTAGATAAGAACCGAGACCATGAATCAGGATCTCTTCTCCTCTCTGACTCACCGGTTAGGATGGCAGATTTTTTCATGTTAAACCGGCCAGAACCTGGTTCTACAGAGTAACCCTGATATTTAGGTGTAGTTGTGGTTCGGTCTCTGCGGGCCAGTCCACTGTATTCGCTCAATAACCATCCTCGGTCGCATTTGTAACCACAAGCAAGTGTCTTGCCTCAACAACCATCCATATATGCTTTATTGTTGGTTCAGTGGGAGACAAAGAAAATAGTATGCAATTTCCACATCTTCTCCACTAAAAACTTGCAGATCCCTTTATCATATTAGTGCACATTTGTGGACACATACGTATCAGCATAGAGGACGGTTTCGTCACTCGTGGATAAATTATTACGTCCGCATCCACTAGAGGATATGCTCCACGTCAAAACAGCAATTTTCTTGCTTTGATGCTTTTTGTTATTCTTGCTTGCAGAACAAATTAACGAAATGTATTCGTTTTGAAAATTGACGTAATCAAGCTACGAACAAGACAGACAATTTAGGGGAATAAAAAGAATGTTTAGTTGTGTTTACAGTTGAAAATAAATTTAAACTGTGAAAGACTAACTGAGAATCTTTAGCAAAACAGTCGGCTATGGATCTTATACAAATACGCAACTCCTTACCCAAAAAAAATTAAAAAAAATTATCAAGAAACTGCCAACTTATGAAGAAAAACACAGACCTGTGGTAATGGATGAAAATGATTTTAAAGATGGTGACCAATCTTCATCTTATATTCAGACCACGACGGTCCCAGCCTTAATTAATTATACACTTCTCACCGGCATTCCGTATCACCTATTGAATAAAATGAATATTAGCGTTATTGCGATATGACAAAGCTCAAACTACATGAGCTACAAGCTTGCTTACCTTTAGAGAAAACCTCCACCAGTCCAAGCGGTGTCTGATTTCCCGTTGTGACCAACAGATTTCTTGTCGCCCGCACTTTGGTAATAACCATCAAACCCATCATCTTTGGGATCATGATCATCCCAACCGGTCCAGCCATCATCATCATTAGAAGCTGATGACCCCTTTGGAGCTACTGCTTCCTTCCTCTTACTCTCATTCTCTCCCCAATCGTCCCAAGAACTTGACTTCTGAGAATTGTTGTAATGACCACTTGATGATGACTGTGACCCTCCTCCTCCTCCTCCAACAGATGAATTTGCTGCTTTGTTCCCATTTCCAAAGTTCTGGTAGTAACCATTGCTCTCGTTTTCATTCTGTTGATTCCAGGTTGTTGTTCCTTCTTTAGTGTACTCTTCGACCTTCTGTGTTGCAATTGCCATTACTCCTTTCATGATCCCCCATGTTCTCTGTCCTATCTCTGTTGTCTTATTCGCTACTACATTTACAGTTTCACTCACCTTGTGATCATACCCACCTTCCTTAACCTGCAATAAAATGGTTTCTTTATCTGATTTTGACTGCACTTTACCAAAACTCTATTGTCAGCAGTGTTATGGTATAGAGAGCATCCAAGAGTTGTGCTCTATACAGAGTTATAATGAGTCTCACCAGACAGGACACTAAGTCTATTACATAACAATGTCGAAGATGGGATAACCGGCGGCCAGATGAGAGATTAAGCTAAGCAGCAACTTATGTAAATCAGCATAGATACCATCATAGATACTATATAAGGAAACTACAGATATTTACCACGAACTCCATGTTGACCCAGATCAAATGTAGCCTTTCAAAGGTTATGGATTGCAGCCTAGGAAATCAAGCAGAGTTAAAAGTACCTTGGATGTAAACTCCATGGTTCCTGTCTGAACAACACTTGCGGCTGACTGAGCTGCAGATGCGGCAACCAGAGACAATCTTCCCAAACCCTACAATTTTTAAGAACGAGAACGAATCATCAAGTGAAAACGGAATTCACCCAATACATATCATCAACCCATTCAAAAAGGAATTGAAAAATGCGACCAAATCACCTGAGACACGACAGAGAAAACGTCATCCTGTTGATTGTTTCTCGGTGCTGGAGCTGAGCTTGATCCGAACCCTACATACTTGCCGCCTTGCGATGGAGGAAGCCCTTCAGGCTTAGACTCATTCTCCGCCATTCTCCTCGCGAAGAAACTCTCCTTCCCCGCAGCGGAAGCCTCAAGCTGCGATCGCGTGAAGATATCCTCCGATGACTTCGACTTAACCGGTGCACCTCCTCCGCCGCCGGGACGAGTTCCCGATGCCCTAAAATCATTCGCTGATTGATTCCGTCTCATATCGGTTGAAGATCTGTAGGAATCATCGTTATCCCAACTATCCCATCCTCCGTTACTGTTTCCGTTACCTCCCTGAGCCAACGGAGGCTTCTTATTCATCCCCAGACCTCCTCCTCCGCCGCTAATCGCTTCCTTGACGACTGGCGGATCCCTCCATGGCCTACCTTCGGCTAAAGCCTGGATCCGGTCACGATACACGGAGGCAGCGTTGGAATTGTACTTGGGAATTATATCTGTCTCCTTAGGGATTCCGTATTGCACGAGGAATTTGTTGAGCCGTTCGTTGCCTCCAGCTTCCATTTTCTTGATCTGGATCTCTGACCATGAATCCATGGTGACGGATCTGACGAAGGAGATGTGAACGCCTAAGCCTCGGTGCTTCCCTGAGCACTCCAAGCACATGAAGATCCCGTAAGAAACCGACGCCCATTGCGGATTCTTCTGAGCGCAGTCGACGCATACCTTGTTTTCCGGCTGAGATTGGAGAGTGCGTAATTGTCTCGCCGCCGCCATTTTTCCCGGAGCTCAGAACACCGATCAATCTGACCTGAGCAGATCTGACCCAAATCGCAGATTTGTGCTGAGAGATTGATGCGTTTTTTTCGTTTTTCCTCTTCTTCCTAATAAATGTGTAAGTAACTCGGAATTTATTTGGTACGTGTGTTTGGCACGTGCGATATTTCAGGCTGCTTCCCTGAAAGGCAAAACGACTGAAAATCATCCAATTATCTTTTCTTTTCATAACTTATCAGTTACTATCATTTGGGTTTAGTTTGATAGATAGCATTGACACACAAAAAAAATCGATAGATATATTTTTGAGGAACCACACGATTATGCGATGGAGTTATAAGTTATTGATGGTAGAAATGTAGCATTCATAGGTATTTGAATAAAAAAATTGAATATTCTATGTTTAAATACAAATCTTTGTCTTTTCCTTTTTAACATTTAAAAACTTGTTTTACACACCACGTCTTTACCAGTTTTCAGAAACAAATTTGACATATACATAATCAAATTAGTTTTGGTATAAATATGTTTTGGAATGAGAACAATATCATTGTTCAGATAAACCAACCGAGGGTTCGAAATTGTGAATTCTCATTTTTGACGTACATTACAATTATCTAATTTTCTAGTTGTACATCTCACGAGATTGTGTGTGCAATACCCAATTATATATGGTTATTTATATGTAGATCGATCACGCGCTTTCTACAATTCTTACGTACGTATGATCTATCGTAGATATTGTTGTATCGGTTTAGGGTAACCGGGTAACTTGAGTATAGAGTAAAGAGAAGGCTCGGATTTTCGATTGTAAATAAAGTCTTTGTTCGGCGAAAATAACAAATGAGTTGCTCGGTAATAAGTAAGTCGGTTGGATAATGAACAGCGAACATAATGCAATAAGATCGGTAAAATAACGAACAATGAACAAAAAGTAGTAAGATCGGTAATGTCTTAGATCGGTGAATACGAGATCGGTGTAATTAGTTGTCCAAGTCTTATTCCAAAATTCCATATCCCGTTTACAATGAAGGTACATTACTATTTATACTGAAATTAAGACGGTGGTTTAGGATATTAAGTCCCAAATCGTACGGTCGGGTAGGACATATCGATAGTGGGGCATGACATGTTGTAGGGTCGGGCAGAGTATGCTGACCGATCACTCTCTTAGTGACTTAGGTGGCGATCCACCTCATTTCCCTTCAGGTCGTACGACCGAGCTGGGTGTGCGAGATGGGCCTGATCGGTGAGATGGGCCTGATCGGCGAGATGGGCATGGTTGGTGAAATGGGTTGATCCTCATTTGAGAAGGGCTTTAAAGGGATGCCAATCCTACATCCAACAATTGTCCCCCCCCTAGTTCGGCGAATGAGTGCACTAGTCGAGTTCGGTGATCCTGTGATTTGGCTCGGCTCTAATCTAGATCGGCATATTTGGATGAATAATCATCGGCTCGGAATGATAAATGATCAGCGCGCTCATGTCATGAGTCGGCTTGACTTTAATGATGACAATAATTGACTTTTCAAACCGTTGTGGAAATCGAAGAGTTGCGAAAACCGAAGAGTCGCGTCGATGCATTAATTGCACCGCTTCCTTTCTTTATATATTATCTTCAATCCTTCGCATTGCCTCATTCTTAGTCTTCTGCTAAAAAAGGTAAAATTCTTCTTTTCTCTCTTAAATTTTTCTTCTCTCTGCTTGTCTTATCATCGAGTTTTGCCGATAAGCTTAGGATCAAAACGGCGATGAAGCGCAAAGCCGCTGAAGAGAAAAAGGCTGCCGAAGAGAAGAGGGCTGTCGAAGAGAAAAGGGCTGCCGAAGAGAAAAGGGCTGTCGAAGAGAATACTCAGCTTGCACTGACTGGATCTCATCATGGGGAGGATGAAAGATCCGCTGGAGAACATTGCGATGTCGAAGACAGAGGTCGCGAGGTGGGAGATGAGAATCGCGAGGTTGAAGATGAAGAAGATCGTGATGTCGATAAAATCGACGAGATTGATGAAGTCCATGTGCCGGAAGATACGCGTGAGAATGAGGAGGTCCGGGTCGATGCTTCGGCTGATGATCAGGGGACCAGGAGTGATCCTCATCCCCCCCCCCCGCCCACGCGAGGATGGCTCTATGAGGTCGGTGGATAAAAAGAAGAAGAAGAAGAGAACCTCAAAGCGATTCGACCGTCCTGCTACTCCAATTGTCGGGGTCGTTGTGTCCGAAGCAGCGCGATCAAAGAAGAGATCTGCTGACAAGGAGCTGATCGGCGATGATGAGGCCATGAAGAGAAGACAAATCGAGGCAGCGAAAAGGATAGACAACCGCTTCTCGTACAGTTACGAGAAGAAAGAGGAAGCGTTTGTTGATGATAGATCGATAGTAGGGCAGGACAGGTTATAGGGTCGGGCAGAGTATGCTAACTTATCACTCTCTTAGTGACTTAGGTGGCGATCCACCTCATTTCCCTTCGGGTCGTACGGCCGAGCTGGGTGTGCGAGATGGGCCTGATCGGTGAGCATGATCGACGAGATGGGCCTGATCGGTGAGCATAATCGACGAGATGGGCCTGATCGGCGAAACGGGCCTGGTTGGTGAAACGGGCTGATCCTGATCTAAGAAAGGCTTTAAAGGGATGTCAATCCCACATCCAACATATATAAACTATATCTTTTTTTTGGTGTAATGTTAATTGAATAACCACATCTTTAATTAACCACTTAACTAGTGAAGAAAAGTTCAACTACATCAATTTTGTATCATACATTTGTGTCTCCATCAATACTTAGAGAAGACTCATTGACAATTTTGGAAACCGTAATCTCCTCTACATGAGCTTTGGTGTGTTGTTGAACCACAAGGATTGATGGGATGATGTGATTGACCGAAGAGGCGAGCACGTCCCCGATAGGACCTAACTCAGGATGTTCTGCCTGACGCTCAGCTAGTTGCGCTACCTCGGCCGACGGTAACCTCCCTCTCCCAACCACTATAAGGTCGAAGTCTTGACTTTGTCCCATTGACAATGTTTCTTCAATTATGTTGTTTGGTTCTTTTTCTTTGTATTCTACCATTTCTTTCCATCGGCTCTTCAAATCTTCCAATGCTCCTTCGTCTAATTCCTAATTTTATTTTTTCAACAAAAAAAAAAGATAAATAAACCGGTTTGGTTTCGTTCTTTTATAAAAAACAAGTCATAACCAAAACTGAACCGTACTACAAAAAAAATGATTAAAACCTCAATTTCATTGAAAATATTGATATTTTGTAAACATTCGATCCAAACAAAAACTATATCGAGCAAAAAAAACAAAAACAAAACCGTATCCAATCGATAAAAATGTATCAAATTGAACCGAATACTATTCAGTTTCCATTATTTTCTTAAATACTTTATAAACCAACAAAATCTGAACCGAAAACCGGATTTGACACTCCTAAAAATACTATATAACGAACAAATATAGGATTTACCTTTTCTTTTTCAGGATCCACATTGGTAGTCAAGAAGGCATAATTCTTCTCCTTGCATTTAGACGGTGCCGGCCGTAATGTGACGGCGTTACTCCTCAACGTTTCTCTCACCAAAAACCGAATAACCGTAACTTTTACGGCCGGATGCTCCGCCATCCTCCCGCCGAGCTCTAAAGCCTCACGATCATCAGGTCCACCAAAGAAAATCACACAAACCCTTTCAACCACATTCGACCCATCAAGACTCGAACTTTGTGCCTCAATAGACCCAAGCCCACGGTCCACAAGAACCGCCACCGAACACGGCGCGTTCTTCAAAACCCTCTGGTTAACCAGTCTCCAACCATGACCAACGTTTTCCGGTACGTTTCCATCTCCTCCCTCTTGGTGGTGGTGGTGGCCATGACCCTGTCCATGATCAACGTTCCATCGTTTGTGGAAAGGTAAAATGATCATTGTGACCCTCTTGGCCTCTGCCATGTGGCAAATGTCTTCGTGCATTGTGGGTAAAGGAGAGACTGCGGTAATGGGCCGGACCGCGACTCGGCCCAATTGACGATAGGCTTGGAAGCCTCCTATGACGCTGCTGTGGCACTCGCCGTGACGGTAGCGGTGGACGAAAGGAAATCCGTTTTTACGGGCTCTTTGCACCATTATGATTGACGAGGACCGTTCCGTTAGTTCCATGAGGTGCATCACGAACAGTTTTAGCTGCAGTATCTGCCAAAACAAATTATGATATATTATTAACCAAGATTATAGTACCCCCCAAAAGAAAACAGTTCAATTGATTTTTTAAACTATATATACCATGTGTGTATCTAGACGTAGA
Organism: Eutrema heterophyllum; assembly: GCA_002933915.1. Lineage (NCBI taxonomy): Eukaryota > Viridiplantae > Streptophyta > Magnoliopsida > Brassicales > Brassicaceae > Eutrema > Eutrema heterophyllum. The sequence goes on from PKMM01056893.1 coordinate 307,039, forward strand.
AATGATACATATATCATATATCATATATGCATAAAGATATAAAGAAAGGTAACCTTGGTGGTTCGGATGGACTCGATGAGAGAGATGAGGGATGAGACATTGGCTGGACCGTGGAGGCAGGCGAGGATGCGAATCTCTTCCTTGGTTGAGTCTTCGCTCGCGGACAAGTCCTTTAGTTTGCGTTGAGTGCCACGTGCCGGCTTGTAAATGGCCATTACACTCGGAGTCGTTATGAACGTTGTGAAGAGTGCCATTAGCACTAGTATCGCAAACGTCTCGTCATTTAGTACCTAATCAAACCCAACCCCACGCATGTACGGTTAATTAGTAACCACATAACAGTTACTAATGGGTAATCATTATTGTTCCATTCTGTTGTTGCAAATGTTATTTATTTATTTTCTTTTTCAGATCGAAGAAAGATAATATAATATGTGGTGCCGAAAATAGATCTGTACGAGGTGTTTGATTACGTAAACATTGGCCCATTCGAAAAAGTAATCGCACTTTTCATGCATAACATTAGTCCTTAATTTGATCAGTTTTTCTATTACTAGTTTACTACTACCCCTTAAAATGGGAAACGAAGCAGCCAATGGTATTACTCCGCTGTGGTTCCGTGGAGTTTTTTTTTTTTTGAACTATGGTTCCGTCGAGTTGTCACCTTAATAATTCAAGGTCAGACTAAAACTACTCGAATTCATAAAGAAAATTAATGTTGAAACGTTTTTTTTTTTTTTTTTTTGAACCTGAGTTGAAACGTGTCTTCCTAACAGATAGTATATTATAGTCAGAGCCGGTCTTGATAAAAATGATGCTGCTTACAAAAATACGAGTGTTAAAGATTATTACCCCTAGACCAAATGATTTTTTCATTAAAAAAAAAATTGACCTTTAAAGCCGGAAGCCCATACTTGCCTCGCTTCTACCAAAGACCGGCTCTGATTATTACTGTATGTACTACATATTTCAAACGTTTGATCGTCATCTTCGAAAAACATATTAAAATGCATATATGATTTCCCGAAAAATTTGCCGGCATAAGACTTTCTTTCATTTAATACTAGATGAAATAATTACTCTGATTCTCTCAATTCTTTTCCTTTTTAACTTTTTCATTTCTCTATTATTTGTTTTTTGTATACTTGTACACACCAGTTAGACCGTACGTTAGATAGGTTAGAAAATTAGATGCTTATCCCTACATATTAACTAGCGTTCAAGGGACTCTTTTTATATATGTTTATCCCTACATATCAATATGTATGTTATCATTTCAAAAATAAAGCATACACTATTTAAAAAAATTATGTGAAGGCTATTTTTTGGATAAAAGATTTGGTTTAATTTGACCTTTTGGAACTAAAATGTGGATTTTTTCTTAACCTTTTCTAATTTTATACAAAACACTTATCGATATTTTTAGTTTAAATTTACAACTACATAGAATTTTCTCTACGACGAAAAAGCAACCACAAACAAAAATTATGTATATAAAAATATATTGAGTCTATTTGTAAAACTTTTATATTTATATATATTAAAACTCACAAATTCATTAATTTATTAAACCGAAATCAGACCGGATCGATTCAATAATCCAGTCATCTATAAAATATTCCAGTCCGCTTTTCGGATTGGATTTAAATACAATAGTTTAAGCAATTGACTAAAGGGTTAATCAAATAATTTGCCTGGAAAAGAAAGAAAAAAAAAAACAATAACTTTTGACGGGCCTGTTCATTTTTTTTTAAAAAACGTAACCAATATACTATCTTGAACTATCAACCAACCTTTAGTCAAAAACAACAAGATAAAAAGTTGGACCGGATTTCGTCGAAAAAAAAAAAAAAAATTGGACCGGACCGGACCCGTTTTAGACATGGAACTAGAACCTAAAACTAATAGCATCCCCATCGAGGGGATCTCATCTCACGAGGATCGATTCTCATTTGAGAATTTTTGAAATACCCATAAAAACTTCTATTCACACTTGTCTCTTTTTTATCGATTTATTTCTTGTTTTAAAATTAAAATTTAATTATATAATTCAATCACAATAAAATAGAACTATTTTATTGTTGAAATATCCAAATGGAAATGCTCTGATATATCTAGTTTTTTTTTCTAAGTAAAGATGACATTAAACAAGCGTGTTTTGTTTTATATGTTGTCCCCATACAAAAAAATATCAAACTACCTTAATGATTAAGGATGGCCCAAATGTCCAAATAATGTTACTAGGTTTTAGTTTTTAATTCTTATAATATTGCTATTATATAACTAAAAGCAAAATCAAGAACCTTAAAAACAGAAAAAGAAAAAATTATAAAATAAAATAAAAACTGAAAAAGGGGCAAAGAAAAGCTAACCTTTTTCTCCTTGCCTATATTGAGTACAATGAGCTCCACCAAACCTTTCGTGTTCATCAAGAAACCAAGTGTCAGAGCCTCTCTCGCCGGAACTTTAACCATAACCGCCGCAGCAAAAGTTCCGACGATCTTTCCGACGCAAGCCGTAACGACCACAAGACCCAACATCCCCCACGACTCAGCTCCTCTGATCTTTGCCACGTCAGTCTTTAATCCACTCGTCGCGAAATAAAGCGGTAAGAGTAAACCGGAGACAAAATCCTCGATCCGTTCAATCAATCGCTGACCGAACTCTCCATCTTTCGGTATAGTCAAACCGAAAACAAACGCCCCGAAAATCGAGTGAATCCCAATTAGATCCGTCGCGAAACCGGAAACCATAACTCCAGCTAAAGTCAAACAAACGTAAGATTCACGTACGACGTCGTTTTCAGGGGATCCGCGTTTCGCGACCCATATCATTCCGGGTCGGATCACAACCAACATAAAAACCACAAACCCAACACCCGATAACAAAACCCACAGCGACACCAACGGACTCTTTTTCTCACCGCTCTCACCGCCGTTACCCGCTAACGCAACCGCCAAAGCGAGCAAAATCCACGCGGCTACATCGTTGAAAGCGGCTGCAGCCATCGCGGTTTCTCCGATCTGAGTGGTTAAAAGCTTGAGCTCTGCTAAGATACGCGCGAGCACAGGGAAAGCTGTGATCGAGAGAGCGACCCCCATGAAAACGAGAAATTCGGCGTATCCCGGCCTATCCGCGGCGGTGTAGAGAGTGTTTCGGATCACGAAGGAGACTCCGACGCCGGCGAGAAACGGTAGCGTGATTCCGGCGACTGCGATTCCGAAAGCGCGTTTGCCGCTTCGACGGATCGATGATAAATCGAGCTCGAGACCGACGAGGAAGAGGAAGAAGAGGAGTCCTATGCTCGCGACGGAATCGAGAATTGGCATACTCCATTTCGGGAATATACAGTCCATATACGCCGTGTTTCTACCTAAAGCAGACGGCCCTAACAAAATCCCTCCCTTCAACAAAAAAAATTAAGAAGACGATGGCAAAGTTGTAAATAAAAGAAGGATGATGGCGAAATATGTAAGTGTGTGAGTGTAATTACGTACGACGATCTCGGCGATGACTTTGGGTTGGCGGAGGGGTTTGAAAAGGACGGCGAGGGAGCGACTGACTGCGATGATTAACGCCGTTTGGACGATAAGTAACGGAAAGGCGAAGTTCAAGGGATTGTCGCCTTGCCATGCTCCGTTGGATGAGGTTTTCACGGCAGTTATGTTGAAGGTCATTTTTGGGATTTTGAAGGATTCTTTTTTGTGTTTTTTATTTGGGTTTTATCTCACTCTCTCTCGAAAGGCTATATTTGCAACATGTGACTTTAGTTCAAGTAAGAAGAAGTTTTTTGTGACGAAATTTATAGGCAGAAATTTATAGTTTTGTTGTTTGAAGATTCAAAAAAGTAATGATGTTGTTGCTTGTATAAGTTGGGTGCGTCTATCTGCATGACTGCATCTCACGTGTGACCTTGAATTATTCAGGTTTACAGTAATGTATAAACAGTATATATTGACTCTCACAACAAATCGTGGCTGATATCATTCAACTTTTTTTTTTTTGGTTTTAATAAATATTTTTTTTTTTTTTTGTTATCTGAAATTTTTATTACAGAACAATTACAAAGACAATTTTTTTAACTGACAATATATTCGTTCCACAAAAATCCACGCAGACTGTGACCACGACGAACGACTTTTCTTGCACTACGCTGAAGATTTCCTTTTTTTTTTAAGCTTGCTTCCTTTAACTTGCAGAAATCGCATCTGAGAATCAAAACTCATACCTTTTGGTGTAGAAACATTAATTAACCCATAAGTTAACCACTGGACTAAACGGACTTCCACTGTTTTAATAAATATATAATTAAACTTTTTTTCTCTCTCTTTTTAGTCGGCAAATAATATAAATGGTAATGACTCAAACTAAATGTACTATATACACTAAATATCCTAATTTTATAATTTACTTACACAAATAATATGATAGTGAAATCGTAAATTAGTGAATATTGATTTTGCGTGTCATTTTTGCAATTTACATAATTTATATTGTTTTTTGAACAAATAACATCTATACTATTAAAAATGGTATACATTTTATCACCAAACATAAAAACTTTCATATTATACTATTCTTTACTTGGATAACTATTATTTATGTTGCCAAACATATCGATTTAGTGCAATATTAATTAAAAAAGTATTTTATTTTATATTTTAATTTAATTCCGAAAATTACAATATTAATTTAGATTATTTTGGATTTTCTTAAATATAGTTTAGATTATTTATAAAAATCAGAAAATCAATTATTATCTTTTAAAAATGATAACTCGGATATTAATTTAAATTTAATTTAAATATTCAAATTTAAATTATATTCTCATAATAACGCAAATGATAAACGAATATGTTATTATATATTTTTATCATAATCAATCAGCCTAAAATTTCAAATATTTGAAATTGGTAAATATTTATATTATACGGTCATATGAAGGGCGGGTTAGGGTTATGTTTTTATAATCGCCGTCTTTTGTAGGTTGGTTTGTCAAAAGATCCAAGGTAGTTGGCTGATTCGAGGCAGATTAAAAAAATAAGTTAGCCCATTTTAACACTCATAAATATATAGATTGGTTGTGTAGCAATCTAAATTAACATAATAACAAATTATATAAAATGGGTCAGAAAATTTGGATAGCTAAAATTACTAATTTTAAATCATACATGTTGTACCATAAATATATTTTTCCATACAATGTAAAAAACATAAAAGATAAAAACAAATAAAAATTGTCGTTCGCCCTCAATGTGGATTAAAAATTTAACTCGGGTGAAAATCATACTAGATTTTAGAGAATTTCAGTTGAAAATATCAAACGAAATTGTTTAAATTTTGCTAGATTTTCTGATTTTAACTTAAATCATAAAAAATTATGTTATGAAATTTATTTTAATACATTAAATAAATGTTTTGAAATCCGACCCGGGTAGCAAACCGGAGATTCCATCGAGCCACTGTGTCCATGGGTTAACCCGGTTCGATGCGGTCCGACCAAAATCAAATTAATGAAATTATATATATATATATATATATATATACACACGACACACATACATATATATATATATATAAGTATAGAAACTAACAAATCTGTAAGATATGTTTTAAAAAGATATGTCTAACTGACAAAGTAATTATTATTTTAGTTGATAAAATATCATTTATAAACGAAGGAATATCATAAAGTACCATACTGTAAAATCTGAATAACTCAATAAAAACAATAAAAAAACTCTCTGATTGAATTATTACGGAACCATGATCCGTCTGGATCAATGAATATGTCCAGTTCACGGATATTTGCTGAGTTTTTACGGGTTTTATTGGATTTTATAATACCGGGTTTTAGTGCTATAACCGGACCAAATTGTTGTCAAGATCCCGGGTTTTAGAGTTATAACCGGACAGGTTAGTCTGAGCAGAATATGAAAATATTGCATTAAATCTATTAAAAAAAAAATTATCTAGTATTATTTTTTTTGATAACATGCTATTTGATTAAAAAGGGGCAAAAACAACATTCAGTTATTTGTGTTACCATAATTTTTTTTTTTATCTAATTAATAACGGGAAATTGGAAATTAAAAGGGCGGACTTATCAGCGAAGTAGGAATCATGTGAGTCGCACGTGGGACGCGAGACATCGGCGTTGACATATGCAACGTCGGCGTATATGAGATTTCGCAAGTGCAAGCAGGTGACACGTATCTATGACTTCTCATATATTCTATGTTTTTTAAAAAAAAATTAGCTTGACATTATTTTCATTAAATAGAGCTGCTGATTTTTCCAAGAAGTGGTATCTCTATTAGGCTGGGTATTTACGACTTTCCAAACTCTTTTTGTTTTATATAATTAGAAAGTTATGGTTTTCAATTGATGATAGTCAAGTTTGAAATATATGGTAGACTTTACAAGCCAAATGTAGCGTTTCACGAGTGAAAACTAGTCGTCCCAACTTGTGGCGAATCCAGATTTGAACTTGTAGAAAGAAAGAGAAATGAGTTAAAAGTAGTGGACTGCCTCAAAGATGCTATAAATTAATTAATCACACTTATTTACGTTTGTCGTGAAATAGACCCTTTTTTTGTTTTACGGCATTTCCCACTCATACATCACACACAATTTCGGATAATAATACGGTAATGATATTAGTAAAACTTATTAGGCAATTAAAACCCGCGATCAGATAATTCTATTTATACAAGTTCATTGATGTTACGATTTCATTTGAAAAATATAACTAAAATCTTGAATGATGATTTCGTTTTTAACTTTTGTATATATATATATATATATAGTTTGGAGTTACAAATTTGAGCACATAGATGAAAAAGATCAAGAACTAATACAAGAGATTACAAAACTCAAGTGGAGGAGTGGTAAGAGATCCGAGGAAGGAATACATTTAGTAAAAAGATTACGGTTAATTACTAGGGAGAGGAAGAACAGTTTAAGTTGTAGCTCTCACAACGATCCAGACCCGAGAACTTAGCATTTAGGAGAAGTTGATTATATATTCTTGACTATAATATGGACAGACTTCGACACAGAAGTATTCTTTCCACAAAAAAAAATAGACAATGACTTGAAAGATGAGCTTGCCATTACGGGAAGATGAACGAATCCAGACTTTTGTATATCATCCGTTCAACTATCTTTATAAATATCAGTTTTCTAGTGCTAATATATATAAACGAGAGCCTTTTTTATGTTTATGTTTATTTTTTCAATTTATACATATAGGTTTTCTTCTGTGACTCAAAACTCGAAAGCTAAAATTTTTTTTAAAACTTATATAGAATAAACTAGAAATACTAGACGTGGAAAGACTATCAATATAATATTACTTGTTATCTGCCGGAGTGGCCATATCTTTTTCAGAGTGGAAAGCAAACACTCTAAAGATTATATTTCAAAGAAACGTCAAACATGTTACTTTTTAAAAGTCTCGATAATCACAAAATAGTGGGAGAATTCACGAGGATACTGATTACCAAATAAATCAACAATAAAATGAAAATAAAATTGAAATTCACGAGGCGATCGTTTTTCCATTTCTCTTTCTATGAAACAGATTTGGACTTCTCATGAAGGCAAGCCAAAAGTGCCAAACAAGTGGTCCTCCAAATTTTGAGGAACAGTTAGTTCAAAACCGGAAATGGGTCCAAATCAACTTCTACTGAATTTGAAGTGTCGAAAAAATATGAATTAAAATATGGTGTAATTTTTTACCTTCCGGACATAAAAATTCAAATTTTCTATCCAAACTATTGAATATAACCTAAATCCAGTATTGACCGCAAATCCATTTGTCAAACCGTTAACAGCGCTGATTCAACAGTCTCATTCAGCTGCCACGTCAGCTAAAGCGTCCACAGTTGCTGAATCAACTACCATGTCAACCGTCATGATATTTTTTTAAAAAAAATTCCAATTTTTTTTTTAAGAATGATATTATTTTTCTATAAATATTTTTTTGTCTAAATTTTTAATATTCCATTAATCTTAAGTACCTAAAAATGATTCTAGCTAAATCTCAATTTTTATGTTGTAAATTTTCTTTTAATCACACGAACTAAAAATATATGATTAACTTGTTTTTTATGGAACTATATTTTAAAGAAATATAAATTTCATATATATGGATAGATAAATAAATGAAATCGAACATAACCAATTATATTTTTGATGACATATATTGCTAATATGGATGCCTCCAATTGGTTTAAGTTATTGGAGGCTAGCTTGCGCAGAAACGTCTTAGCATTTTTCTTTATTTATATAATTTGTATCTTTCATTCTAGTAATAGAAATATTTAGGTATATGGTCGGTTCGATTCCAAATTTTATTTTAGTTCGGATCGAATTCACAAGTTTTGGTTAAGATAATTTAGTGTTTCAGAGTTTTTTTCATCCTTTTGGGAAAGCAATCCACCTACTTAATATCAATGAAATATTACAAATTTAGACAAAAAAATAAATATAGAAATCAAATATTTGAAAAAAAAATTGGAAATTTTTTATTAAAAAAATAATGACGGCTGACGTGGCAGATGACTCAGCAATTGTGGACGTTTTAGCTGACATGACAGCTGACAGAGACTACTGAGCTTGTTAACGGTTTGACTAACGGATTTGCGGTCAATGCTGAATTTGGGTTAAATTCAATAGTTTGGATAGGAAATTTGAATTTTTATGTACGGAAGATAGGAAGTTATACCGTATTTTAGTTCAATTTTTTTTTCCGCAGATCGAGTTTAGTAGAAATTGATTTTGACATTTTTCCCGGTTCAAAACATAACAAGGTTAGTCTCATCATCTCTCTACGTTACAGACTACAGCCCAAAGAACTAACTAACATAATTTTTGTCTTTAATTTATAAATGCATGGCTCAAAGTCAGATTTGCGCCAAAGTCAGATTTGTTACGCTGATTGTTTGTAAGCTCAGAGTCAGATTTCGAACGATGATTTTTTTTTCAAACTTATAAAAAGATTCAAAGTTTGGACTTGTAAAAGGAAAATCTTTATATATTTTTATTTAATAATTCGTTCGATAAAATTTAACTATACTATTTGTTGGCAGACAACTTCTTTCGACAATATATATTTGAAAAAAGATATCTACAAAAATAATATTTTAGAACTCGCGTTTGTAGTAAGCTTTGTGTTTGGGTTTGCATTTGCGTTTAATATACGTGTTTGCCTTTTTATTTACGTTTAGCCTTCGCGTTCGAATTTTTTTTTTGAACTTTTCGCGTTCGGATGTGTGCTCGTATTCGCGTTTTTGTGTTTGCATATAGCTCTTGTTCACGTTCATATTTGCTTTTTTTTTGCATCTATTGTTTTGTTCGCGTTCGTGTTTTATTCTGTCTGTGTGTGCGTTTACGTGTATCTTTGCATAGCATTTGTAAAGCTCTTCACATGTAGCGTTTGTATTTATCTTTACATATAGAATTCGTGTTTGTATTAACATTTAACGCATACGTTTCTATTTGTATTTAGCATTCGTATTAACTTGCGTTTACATAATTAATTACATAAATTTTGAGTTTGCATTAGTGTTTGCATTCGCAAAACATAATATAATAATGAATGCATACTATTAAATTTCTTTACCAAATACATACAATTTTTGGATACGATTATTGTGCCCAAACCTTCAATACTATAAAATTTTCTGAGTCCAATTTTCCTTTTCTATGTTAAAGTATTTACATTTTAACCCAATACCGTAAGTCAAATCGACCTTTTGATTTAGTTGAATTAGATCGTATGAATCGATCATGACTAAACACTCCTCACATCGAATCAATAATTATATTTCTGTAGGGGCTTCCGTTTCTATATGTTTCTATAAACATTGAAGAGTCATTACTGTAGGTCACACACTGACTAGCTAGGACATCAACGTGTCACACTTCCAAACACTGTATTGGAAGAATGAAATTGTCTATGAAACATCGTTTTTTCTTTCTATAATTGAAAATTGAATAACGATTCCACCTACAATAATGTCTGAAACAAAAACATTTTGCTCCACTGCTTTTGGTTTTCTTTATTCTTGGACGAGAAAACCAGAAATGTCGATTATTTACGAAAAAGTAGATTTCAGTGGCTACAGAATAAGTACAGGGAACAGTCGTAGGTAGAGGGTCCATAACTCATTAGAAAAAATTTGACTTAAGAAACGAATAATTGAGAAAATAGTCAATAGTTGCATTGATGATTATACTACTAAGTGCAGTTAGCACAAAGAAAGTGAAATGCTGGAAAAAAAAACTTAAAACGGAATAAATTGATAAGATTAACTAAAACTTTCATTGATTTAACCAGCGTTTGCATAATCCTCGTCATGTATTGCCATAGTAAAAACATTTTATTTCGAGTCTTTGATATATAATTTATTTTATTTTAGTTGGGCCACGATATTTTTAGCCCAACAGGCTTATAGTAAATTGTTCAACATTTTAACTCGTTATCAAGTTTTTGTTCTCTGAAAAAGAAAGAAAATCAATAAATAAGTAGCAGTGTAATTACGAGCCGGCTTTGAAATAGGTCGGGCCTAGACGAGCCGGGTTTTAAATGGGCCGAAAAAGCTCACTACAGCATGTGACTGTGTTTTACAATCGTGTGCTTTTCTTTCATTTTGTAAAGTCACAACCGTTTTTGTTTTAGTCACATATGGTTGGCTGACTCCAATAACTTACTTAATTTAAAAATACATAGATCAAATGTAAACGATTCTACCAAAAAAAAGGCACCATAATGAGTTAATGACAGATAAATACAAATTTAAACGGTTTCCAAAAAGGCAAAAACAATATACGAAATAAAATGTTTTATAGATTTAAGAGAACGGATGCATGTACGGAGTTTTGAGTTTCTCTTAATTAAAGATCGAGATAAGAAAGACGAAGTGTTTAGTGGTCTCTTGTTAAAAAAAAAGGAGAGGCACATGGCTAGTCCTGGTTCGCGTGATGACACTAATCGATTTCTTCGTAAATTTTGATTATTAGTGCTGATGTGTTCTCATATATAATTTTAGGTGTTGGAAAGCGTCGGTGTGTTTTGCCATTTCATCTACCACGGAATTCGATAACCAACGGTGTAGATTTATCGACTCATCTTAGAAAATGCAAGTTTGTGGCTTGGATGAGGTGTAGTCAGATATATCCCGAGGCCATAATGTTTCTTTCTTCGGAGTTACTTTCAAAATTTGTTTGGGATATTCTTTGTATTCACCGATAGTGAGGGGGACCTGATGAATCTATAAAAATCCATGAAGTCTATAAAACTAACAGCGCAAAAAAAATTGATTCAATTTCTATTATCTAAAGTATACTAAAGACGCTTAGCAAAAGTACACATGGCAAGCCCATAATTAAAATTAGCATTTGACTGATTTTTTAATTGATTTTTTTCATTCTACCATCTCTATTGCCAAATACAATTTTTAATGACAACTAATTATTTTGCTTGTGTCATCATCTCATTAGTTTCAATATTTTGATTTTTTGGGGTTTTTTTTTGGTTTATTTTATTGCTATTCTTGCGTACAAATAGTTTTATTGAAGATTTAAATTATGGAAAATATTGTAAATGCACACAAATGTATTTTAAAAATGTAGAACTATTAAAATAAGTTAATCATACTTATTTTTAATACGTTTAGCTATACATAAAATTTTTATAACTATTTATCTATTCCTATAACACATGAACAAGTAATTAGTATAATTTTTAAATATTTTGTATGAATTTGAAATTTTAAATAATAAAATATTTGATAACTATTTAAACAATCCGTAGAACACTTGAACAAGTAATTATTATAATTTTTAAATAATAATGTAATTATTTTGTATGAATTTGAAATGATAAAATATTTGATAACTATTTAAGAAATGATAAAAAATTTGATAACTATTTAAACAATTCGTAGAACACTTGAACAAGTAATTATTATAATTTTTAAATAATAATAATAACATGTATTTATTTTGCAGCAATTTTGAAATTTTAAATAATAACAATTTGAATATGGAGATGATTTTGCACATGAATCAATTCGAAGGACCTTAAATGAGATAAAATCTCAGTCAAATCTCAGATTATTCATTATAATCATGAAATTTTAAATAATTAATAATGACTTACCTATTTTAAAGTGCTACGGATATTACAAATTACGGTTTTGGAAAATCTCAGTCAAATCAATTACCAATATCATTCCCATAATCTTAACAATATATCAAAAGCATATATAATGTTCCGAAATAAACTGCTCAATATTTTAAGAATTCCGCAATTTCAGGATTAATTGATACACTATTAAACATTTTTCCTTTATTTTGTCACTCTCATTTTATTATGATAATATTTAATAAAAAAGGTTAATATTTAAAATTATGATTTAAAATTATGCGTAGCAATTAATTTAGCTCACCAAATAAGGAATTTGAATATATAATTTTTTTATTTAGTCTAATATTTCGGAACACACAAAAAAAAAATTACGTGATTAGAAATTTTTATTATTAGCATTTATTTCAAAATTTAATCAAATTTGGTTAGTTATGGCAATAATATTTTGTTGATCTACTAAAATTAGCAGTTTTGTGGACTCATGTGTTTTTGAAAACTTTTTTTGTGTCCTCACTATTGTCGTTGTTGCTGGTAGGAGATTTTAGTATTGCTTTTTTAAAAATAAACCATCGCACGAACAAAAAATTTTAAGGGTTTAAAAAATATTAAACTTTTATTGGATAAATTATAATTTAATAATTTTAAAATAAAATTAAAATCTTCAAAGTCACAGTTAAAATAAAAAGTTTTCAAAATCTCACACAAAAAAATATTAAAGATTGGAAAAAAGGAACAATTTAGACATGAAATTACAAATGAAAAAACTGATAAAATTGAGTTTGAGTAGAAAACCGATTGTAAGCAAGAGACATATGACAATAGTTGAGTTGAGATTTTGAACGGTTCTAATGTATAATCACAATACACGCAAAAGTCTAAGCGATTAGTTTGATATTGATTTTATTTTTTTCCGGATGTATCACTCTTACAATTATTCTCAGCTCAAAATTCATCGATATGATACATAGTTTATTGGTAGGGACTTTAACTTTAGGTTGTAAATGTACTTAAAAAATGTTGTAGAGAATTTGACTCTAAAATAAATGGTAGTCTTTTTTTAAAGTAAAGTTTTGTTTTTTACTTAAAAAAAATAAACTATAGCACGAACAAAAATGTGATATATTAGTTTGTGTATAGAAAATTTAAGAGTTTTAAAAGCTTTAAAATCTGATTGGATAAATTAGAATTTAAAATAAAGTAAAAGTTTTCAAAATCTATCATTTAAAATAAAATAACACTCTTCAAAGTTTGACACGAAAAATAGTAAACATAGCAAAAAAGGAAGGCTTTTAATTTGAGCTTGATTTAAAATTATTTTGATGATCTGTCACTCTCACAATTATTCGCAGCTCGAAATTTCTCGATTTGATAGAAAGGTGATTGGTAGGAATTTTAAATTTAGGTTGTTAATGTACTTAAACAAATGTTGTCGAGAATTTAACTTTAAATAATGGGTAATTTTTTAAAATAAGAATAAGTTTTATTTTGTTTTCAACCTTGATTGGATAAATTATAATTTTAAAGATTTTAAAATAAATTTAAAATCTTCAAAGTGACACAGTTAAAATAAAATAATAGTTTTCTAAGTCTCACACAGAAAAACATTAAAGATAGCAAAAAAAGAACGATTTATACATGAAATTACAAATGAAAAAACCGATAATATTGAGTTTGAGTAGAAAACTGAGTATAAGCAAGAGACATATGACAATAGTTGAGTTGAGATTTTGAACAGTTCTAATGTATAATCACATTCTAATGTATAATCACAATACAATTAAAATAAAATAAAATTTTTCAAAATTTCACACAGAAAAATAGTAAAGATAGCGAAAAAGGAACGATTTAGACATGAAATTACAAATGAATAAATTGATAAGATTGAGTTTGAGTAGAAAACTGAGTATAAACAAGAGACGGATGACAATAGTAGAGTTGATATTTTGAACGGTTCTAATGTATAATCACAATACAATTAAATAAAATAAAAGTTTTCAAAATCTCACACAGAAAACAGTAAAGATAGCGAAAAATGAATAATTTAGACATGAAATTACAAATGAAAAACTGATAATATTGAGTTTGAGTAGAAAACCGAGTATAACCAAGAGACAAATGACAATAGTTGAGTTGAGATTTTGAACGGTTCTAATGTATAATCACAATACACGTAAAAGTCTAAATGATTAGTTTGAGATTGATAGAAAGGTGATTGGTAGAAACTTTAAATTTAGGTTGTTAATGTACTTAAAAAATATTGTCGAGAATTTGACTTTAAAATAACGGATAATTTTTTAAATAAAAAGTTAAGTTTTATTTTGTTGGCCTTTTAAAAATAAACCATTGGAAGAACAAAAATGTGATATTAGATTGTATTAGTAGAATTTTGAGGATTTTAAAAGCGTTGGACTTTGATTAGATAAATTAGAATTTTTTAAATTTAGAGATAAAGTAAAAATCTTCAAAGTCTCACAATTTAGTAAAATAACACTCTTCAAAGTTTCACACGGAAAAACAGTAAATATATATAGCAAAAAAGAGAATGATTTAAATATGAGATTACAAATGAAAAACCAATAACATTGTGTTTGAGTATAAACCCAAGTATAAAGAATATATGGATGACAATAGTTGAGCTCAGATTTTGAACGGGGTCTAATGTATAATCACAATAACGGTAAAAGTCTAACTGGTTATTTTGAGTTTGATTTAAAATTATTTTGCTAATGTGTCACTCCCACAATTATTCCCAGCTGGAAGTTCATCGATCTGATAAAGAGATGATTGGTGGAAACTTTAACTTTAGGTTGTTAATGTACTTCCAACAAATGTTGTAGAGTATTTGACTTTAAAATAATGGGTAGATTTTTCTTTAAAAATTAAGTTTTATTTTGTTTGCTTCTTAAAAATAGATCATCACATGAACAAATAGGTGATATTAGATTGTGTTACTAGAATTTTAAAGGTTTTAAAAGCGTTAAACATACTGATTGGGTAATATAGAATTTTAAAGAGTTTAAAATAAAGTAAAAAATTTTAAAGTCATTTCACATTTAAAATAAAATAACATTCTTTTAAAGTTTCACACGAAAAACAAATATAGCAAAAAAGGAACGATTTATATATAAAAATTACAAATGAAAAAACCGATAAGATTGAGTTTGAGTATAAACCCGAGTATAAGCAAGAGACATATGACAAAGTGTAATTTAGATTTGGAACGGTTCTACTGTATAATCACAATACGGGTAAAAGTCTAAATGATTAGTTTGATTTAAAATTATTTTGCTGATATGTCACTCCCACCATTATTCTCAGCTGAAATTTCTTCGATCCAATAGAGAGGTGATTGGTTGGAACTTTAACTTTAGTTTGTTAATGTACTTCAACAAAATATTGTAGAAAATTTGACTTTAAAATAATGCGTAGTGATTTAAAAAAAGTTAAGTTTTATTTTGTTGGATTTTAAAGAATAAACATCACAAGAACAAAAATGCGATATTAGGTTGTGTTAGTGGAATTTTAAGGGTTTTAAAAGTGTTAAACCTTGATTATATATAAATATTTTAAAATAAAGTAAATGTCTTCAAAGTCTCACAATTAAAATAAAATAAAAGTTTTCAAAAAATGTCACAGAAAAACAGTAAAGATAGCCAGAAAAGAACGATTTTATNTGGATCTGCACTTATATCATAAACTTGAGGGAGAAATACGTCGTTTTCCCATTTTTAAACTATAATCAAATTTAATATCCTTAGCAGACGTAATTTACAAACGAACTATATATACAGTAAAATATCTATAAATTAATAATGTTGGGATTTCCAAATTTTATTATCTTATAGAGGTATTAATGAATCGATAAATTAATAAATTATTAATTTATCGATAAATTAATAATTATTAATTTATAGAGATAAAAAAGTTTAGTGCATAATCTTTTAAATTTTATTTTATTTGAATAGATTATACATACATCGCAATTGGATATTGTATCATGGGAAAGAGAGAAGTTTCTTTGATGAAATTGAATGGTATTATCTTTGCAATAGTTACTAGAAACTTTACAAATAGCCAAAAATTTGCAAACGATCCAGCTAAGGAAGAAGAAATTGTTAATTTAGTAATTTTATCGACCACTCTGATAAAAATAGATCCATAAAGGCTGAAATGGAAACAACACGACTTTTCACTATTCAAAAGAAATGGTAGCTACTATCCTTACTGAAGATGATGAAGTTGAAGATGATGTTATGGAACCTTTGAAAGTGGTTACACGCAAAGAAGTAATTATGGCCTCTAAAATTCTTTACAATTTTTGGATGCAGGTCGAGAGGACAACACCAGGAGTTATGAATGCAATAAAAAAGATTAGAGATGAGCTCCAACGAAATTCTAACTTTAAGAATAAACAAACAACAATAGATTCATATTTTACTAAATTGTCTTAGGTATGTATGCATAAGATTTATAATTATTAATTTATCATATTATTGAGACCATATATTTACATAGGGATTTCAAAAAATTTATTATTTTATTATCTTATCAAATTGTGTTAAATTTTACACTGGCCCGACTCATGACTGGAGAAATTTATTAATTTATAGTGATTATTAATTTATCGAGTATTAATTTATAGAAGTTTTTCTGTATATAAGATTACTTAAAACTAAAACTTTTAATGGGCTCTGTATCTGACCTAGGGTCGTGAAATCAATTCATATATAAACGCAGAGAACTTGTAGTAGAAACTCATTTTTATTATTACTTGTTCCATCCTCAAAGATAGCTTCCCAAACTCTGTTAGCTTCTCAATAGTGTAGTCAACATTTTCAGGGTTTTGCATCTCTAACACGAAACTCTGAATCTCATCTGCTTGGCGACTCATTTCGTCTTCAATCCTTGCAAGATGAAAAGAACCCCTCGTACCAGCACCTAGGGCTTTGAGGATTTCATCAGTGATTATCCATTGAAGTTGGTAGTCTATGGTGACATGGGATCTGTTTCCGACTCAACCTTTTCATCTTAATATCGGCTCCAAGTTTCTTTTTATCACATTTTGATTAGAAGTTACCAGAGATTGTGTTAATAAGTATAGATTCGCAATTTGCATTAAAAGTTGTCTGTGAATATCTCTTTTATTAGCGTGCTTCTTTGACAAAACCTCTTGATATTCAACTTTTTATCATTCACTGTGTTTATTAGAGCTTTATTAGACAAAAGCTCGATTCTGCAAACTCAAGTATATATATATATATATTGATTTGCAAACCATATGGTCGAAGCGAAAAATCTCATTAATATCGGGTTTCTTTTGGAATGTTCGCGGCTTAAACAAATCAACAAAACATTTCGTTATAAAGAAGTGGGTGCATAGTAAGGATTTTCAATTTGGAGCTTTATTGGAGACAAGGGTAAAGGAAAGAAAAGCAAGTAGAATTGCCTCATCAATCTTTAAAGACCGGTCGGTAATTACGAATTATGAATTCAATCGTTTGGGTCGTATTTGGATTGTTTGGAGTCTAAGAGTACGACTAAGCCTATTTTTCAAGAGCGGGTAAATGATCACATGTTCTGTGAAGCTAGAAGATCGCGATGATGAGTTTTTCTACTCATTTATCTATGCTTCAAATTTCGTGGAAGAGCGTCGGGATTTATGGAGTGATATCCGAGTTCATCAAAATTCTCCTAAAATCCGTAATAAACCTTGGATTTGGTATGTTGATTATAATGAGATTCTGAAGGTAGAGGAGCACTCAGGTTTTGAGAACTCGCCATCCATTTCTCCTGGGATGCGAGACTTTCAAGATATGGTGAGAGATTGTTCTTTGGAGGATTTGGGTTTTCAGGGTCCATTGTTCACGTGGTGTAACAAGAGGGAGGAGGGACTGATTACAAAGAAGCTAGATCGAGTTCTTATGAACTCTAAATGGCAGCAATTGTTTCCACAATCGTATAGTGTTTTTGAAGCAGGAGGGTGTTCAGATCACTTGCGTTGTCGAATCCACTTGGCTGCGGAGAAGATAAAGCCAAAAAAAACTTTTAAGTCCGTGAACGTGGTCGCAGAGTTGGAGGATTTTAAGCCACTGGTGGAGGGTTTTTGGAATTCATCGCAGCCTATTTTCCTATCTACTTCATCTATGTTTCGCTTCACCAAGAAGCTCAAGGCTCTAAAGCCTTTGATTTGAGAGCTAGCAAAGAACAAGATGGGAAACCTGAGGAAGAAAACAACTGAAGCGTTCAAAACTTTATGTGAGAAGCAAGAGGTGAACATTCGTAATCCTTCACCTTCGAATATGGAGGAAGAAAATGTGGCTTATTGATGATGGGTTTTTATTTCGGATCTCGAAGAGAAATTCCTGAAACATAGGTCGAAGGTGCATTGGTTAAAAGTTGGTGATAGAAACAATAAGACTTATCATAAAGCTGTTGTTTCTCGAAAGGCGATGAACACAATTAGGGAAATCCAACGAAGGGATGAAGTTGTTGTTTCGGAGGCTGCTGAGATAAAGGAAGAAGCTGAAAGTTTCTTTCGGGATTTTCTTCAACATGTTCCAACGGACTACGAAGGGATCTCGACTGAAGCTTTGGATGAGATTGTTCCGTTTCGATGCTCTAAAGTGGATTGTATCCAACTCACAGCGGAAGTAACGACGGATGAGGTAAAAGGTGTTCTATTTTCTATGCCAAGTAATAAGTCTCCATGTCCAAATGGTTTCAATGCAGAGTTTTACAAAGCAGCTTGGCCGATTATTGGAGAGGAATTTGTCATTGCTGTCGTTTTACGTGAAGGGATTTTTACCGAAGGGGGTCAATTCGACAATTCTTGCTATGATTCCTGTTGTAATGTAATTTATAAGGTAATTTCGAAGATTATGGCCAATAGGATGAAAGGAATTCTCCCACATCTCATTGCTTTAAACCAATCGGCGTTCATAAAGGATAGGCTTCTCATCGAGAATCTGCTCCTATCTATTGAGCTGGTGAAAGACTACCACAAGGACTCGGTCTCATCTCGATGTGCCATCAAAATTGACATCTCAAAGGCGTTCGATTCGGTATAATGGTCGTTTCTGCTAAATACTTTAACAATAATGAATGTTCATGAGAAATTTGTTCATTGGATATCGTTATGCATAACGACTGCTTCGTTCTCGGTGCAAGTGAACGGTGAGCTTGCTGGTTTCTTCCGAAGCAAAAGAGGTTTGAGACAAGGATGTGCTTTATCACCATATCTCTTTGTCATTAGCATGAATGTGCTATCAAAGTTGCTGGACAAAGCTGAAAATTCTCGACATATAGGTTTCCACCCCAAATGCAAAAATATTGGTCTTACCCACCTTAGTTTTGCAGATGATATAATGGTCTTATCAGATGGAACAGTGAGATCGGTGGAAGGCACTGTTAAAGTATTTGACGAATTTGCAAGGATTTCAGGTCTAAAAATCAGCATGGAGAAATCGATAATATATTTTGCGAGAGTTCCAGGCAGTGTACGGGAGGAGTTAAATCATCGGTTCCACTTTGATTCGGGTCAACTACTTGTTCGATACTTGGGTCTTCCTCTTGTAACGAAGCAAATGACAACGAATGACTATTTGTTGTTGTTGGAAAAGATTCGAAACAGAATAACATCATGGACAACTAGGGCTATTTCACTTGCAGGAAGACTGCAACTCATCAGCTTAGTACTCCATAGCATTACCAATTTTTGGTTATCGGCTTTTCGGCTTCCGCGAGACTGCATTAGAGAGATAGATAAACTCGGCTCATCTTTTATGTGGTATGGTCCTGATTTGAACTCTAGAAAAGCAAAAATCGCTTGGGAAGAAGTATGCAAGAAGGTGGACTTGGTCTTCGTCCTCTAAAAGAGGTAAATACGGTTTTCTGTCTTAAGATGATATGGCGGATTGTCTCTTCTCATCCTTTACTATGGGTTAAGTGGATACAAACTTATCTAATTTGCAAAGAGTCATTCTGGTCAATTAGAGAAACAACGAGTATGAGGTCTTGGATGTGGAGGAAAATCCTAAAATATCGAGAGTTAGCAAGGAATTTTTATAAAGTGGATGTTCGGAATGGAGAGTGGACTTCTTTTTGGTATGATGTCTGGTCACCCAAAGGGAGATTGATCGACTTGACTGGTTCGAGATGAACTATTGACATGGGCATTCCAAATTCATACTTCGTTTGCGGCATTGGGGATTCGTAGAAGACGTCGCCATCGAACAGAGGTCTTGAACGAAATTGAAAACGTTCTCGCAGATGCCCAAATACGATTGCAGCCTGCAGTCGCCGATGTTCCTCTTTGGAAATCTGGGGAAGACAAGTTTAAGTCACTGTTCAACTCGAAGAATACGTGGAACCTTATACGGGCAAACTCGATTATAATCCAGTGGTACAAAGGAGTCTGGTTTCAGCACTATACTCCAAAATACTCGATATGTACTTGGCTTGCAATTCATAATTGTCTATCAACAAGAGATCGAATGGTGAAGTGGAATGCTGGAATAACTTCTGCGTGCATCTTATGCAATAATCCAATGGAATCTCGGAACCATCTATTTTTCGAATGTCAATTCTCTGGGGAAATCTGGACAAAAGTTGCGAAGGGGATTCTTAAACATCGCTTCACAAAGGATTGGAACTCTCTAGTTCATCTCCTATCAGATAACCAACTAGAAAGAACTTCACAATTTCTGTTTTGATATGGTTTTTAAGTAGTTATCCACAGTCTCTGGAGAGAGAGAAATGATCGACGGCACAGAGAAGCTCCCTCTTCCCCAGCCCGCCTCTATGCTTTCATCGACAAACAAGTTCGCTGCCGACTTCACTCAATTCGCGAATTGGGAGACAGTAAGCTCAAAGATCCACTTCAAACCTGGTTTGGCTCCATGACCTAGTGACGAATCGATTTATATTCTACGTTTGTTTCAAATCTTGTAACAAAGGACACACATATGTTGTAAAAAAGTTTTTTTGGGCTTGAATATAATTTTACATTCAATTAAAAAAAAAACCATACATGGTCTGATTAACCCAGAAATTGGGGGCTAATACAGAATTTCTTCTTTGTATGCAGTTGATATTCGGTTTGCCTACTCATAGCTCTGCGATTTTTCTGCTCTAGATCTCCCCCGTTCTATGCTTAAGGTAATTGTCATTCCTTAACTTTGTTTCTAAGCATATTTAGTGTTACGTTGGTGGGCATTAGTGGAAAATATAAAATTACTAAATAGATGTATTAACATAACAAAGAAATCCATTATCCATAAAACAGTAGTCTTGAAAGTTTCTATGAAAACACAGTGAATAAAAGAAACATCATTACGTTTGAAATAATATATTCATGAGAAAAATAATTAGTACCTGAAGATAGATCACGGTTCTCTGATTTTCTAGAATATCTCTTTAAATGTTGTTTTTGTATCTCGCTTCCCCTTCTCATTGACAATTATGATCTTTAGACCTTTTCTACTTTTGACTCTTGACACGGCAACGTACAATTGACCATGAGTAAAAACCGGTCTTGGCAAATAGATTCCAACATGAGATAAACTCTGACCTTGGCTCTTGTTAATCGTCACTCCATGAGAAGTTGTCTCCGTTGAAATCGAAAAGGCAATCTCATATCTGTAGGGGTAAGAACCATTCTTGGAATATAGACTTTATCACCAGAAACATTGTTTTCGCTTTTGGTGATGACTCGTGCTTCAAGGACATGTTCTCCCAACCGAATTATCTGCAACCTTGTCCCATTGCACAAACCATTGCTCTGGTCAATGTTTCTTAAAAGCATTACATGAACGCCTTTCTTCAACTTCAGAACATGGTTCGGTAATCTAGAACATTTTATTGAATTAAGGAATTCAACGGAGACATTATCGTCTCTGATTGGAGTAGAATTAGAATGACAGATTTTTGTTAGAGGGACGATTCCCTTGGTCTCAGATCAAGAACAGAGCAAAGCGCGTGTTCATCAGGTGTCATCGAGACGCGTGAAGTTTGATGAAATTGCAGAGTCAATTGTAAACACAAAGTCGTAAAGTTGCAAAGCAACTTTCTCCAAAATCAGGAATTATAGTTATCTACATGATGGTGGCTAAAAATATATTCATTAAATAATGTGTGTACTTCTATATATTAATGTGTGCTGTAAAACGTACAGTGTAGTGAAAAAGAAGTTCTCTTGTTTTCTTTGTTCTCTTTGTTCTTACGTTTCTTCTTTACATCATTGTTACATGTTTAAAGCTTAATTCTGAAATCTCTTCATGGTATCAGAGCACAGTGAAGGAGTGATTGCATAAATGTTTCCTTTTCCAACTCATCTTAATGTTTCTAGCTTTGTATCCACCAAACTCACGGATACAAACTATTTGGGTTGGAAACTTTAGTTTGAGGCTCTTCTCCGGAGTCAGAAGCTTCTGGGGTTCATCGATGGCAGTCAGCCAGCTCCAACAGAGAAGATTGATGTCAAGTTCAACAACGAGATCAGTGAGGTTAGTAATCCCGACTATGAGGCCTGGTTACAAACGGACCAACTCATTCAGTCTTGGATTTTTGGTACTCTTTCTGAGGAAGTCCTTGGTTATGCGTTCGGGTTAAGCACGGCTCATGATGTTTGGATGGTGTTAGCAGAAAACTTTAATCAGTCTACTATATCTCGTGAGTTTGATTTGTTGGCTGCTCTTCAGAGTCATCCGAAAGGAGATAAGGATTTAACATTTCATCTCCGTGAGTTTAAGAGCTTGTGTGACCAACTCAGCTCCATTGAAAAACCAATTACTGAATCTATGAAGATCTTCCGTCTTCTTCAGAGTCTAGGAAAAGAATATGAGTCCTTCACCACTTCGATCCAAACATCTATGCACAAGCCTCATGTTCCAACATATAACGAGGTCGTTTCACAACTCAAAGGGTTTCACAGTCGCCTGCATACATATTCTCCTGTGACTCCAAATCCACAAATGGTCTTTCAAGTCCAGAATGTTATCCCTCCTAGTCCTGTTGTTGGTTCTCCTCAACCCACTTACCACAATAACTACTATAATCACAGGGGCAGAGGAAGATCTAATGGTTATCGCTGCAGAGGTGGATACACAACACGTGGTCGTGGTTTTTCTCAAGCTCAAAACTGGACTGGACAGGGAACTCCGTCTCAATCGTCCCAACAACGACCAACTTGTCAGATATGTGGACGTGTTGGCCATGTTGCTTTGCGTTGCTGAAACAGATTCGATACAAACTATCAATGTGAAGAAGTTCCTCAAGCTCTTGCAGCGATGCAGATATCCACTTCGGCTCAGCCTCAAGCACAGTGGTTTCCTGATTCTAGTGCGTCTTCTCATATCACAAACTCTGCTGAGAATCTACAGCACACCACTGTTTATAATGGGGCAGAGAGTGTCATGATGGTAGATGGATCTTTCATGCCTATCACACATGTGGGTTCAACTTCTCTTGCTACTAGTACATGTAATTTACCATTAAAAGATGTTTTGGTTTGTCCTAGAATTCAAAAACCTCTCTTATCGATTTCCAAGCTGTGCGATTACTACCCTTGTGGTGTCTATTTTGATGCTGATCATGTACGTATCTTGGATAAGCATACACAGAGGGTGTTGACTCAGGGAAAAAGACATGAAAAATTTGTTCCAGTTAGAGGATTCCGGAGCAGCAAGGGCATTTTTCTCTTCTCGTCAGAAAGTTGTTAGTGATGAAGTATGGCATATGCGTCTTGGCCATCCCAATCCTCATATTCTCCAATTGTTAAAGAGCAACAAGGCTATTATCAGTAATAAGAATAGTTCTTGTGTTATTTGTGGTCTGTGTCAAATGAGCAAGAGCTCAAAGTTGTCTTTTTCTGAGTCTTCATTTTCTGCCAAAGCACCACTGGAGAGGATTCATTGTAACTTGTGGGGTCCTGCTCCTTATGCGTCTGTACAAGGGTTCAAGTACTATGTCCTTTTTGTAGACAATTACTCTCGTTTTTGTTGGTTATATCCGTTGAAGTTTAAATCCGACTTCTATCTTACCTTTATTCACTTTCAGAAGTTGGTTGAGAAACAATATAATCAGAAAATCAAAGTGTTCTAGAGTGATGGAGGAGGTGAATTCACTAGTCAGCAACTGAAAGAACACTTCACTTCTCATGGCATCCAACACCTAATCTCTTGTCTGTATACCCCTGAGCAAAACGGTTTGGCAGAGAGGAAACACAAGCATATTACAGAGTTGGGTCTTGCTATGATGTTTCAGAGTAAAACTCCTTTCAAGTATTGGATTGAAGCCTTTAATACAGCTGTTTATCTCATCAATCTCCTTCCTAATCCCGCACTACAATACAAGAGTTCTTTTGAGTTGATGTTAAACAAAATTCTTGCATATACTGCCTTGAGAACTTTCGGTTGTGCATGTTATCTCTGTCTCAGATCTTACACTGCAAACAAATTTGATCCTCGATCGTTACAATGTGTTTTTCTTGGCTACAGTACTCAGTATAAAGGTTACAGGTGCCTTCACATTGGAACCGGCAAACTTTACATCAGCAGACACGTGATTTTTGATGAAGTTTTTTTTCCTTTCACGAAGTTACAGTCTTCCTCTAATTTGTCTGCCTCCACTCCTTTGGTTTCTGCGTGGCACGATTCAAATTCATCATTTCCACAATATGTACCTCATGTGTCTCCTTCACGATCATTGGTGACATCCACTTCTTCTGCTTCTTCTCTAGCTATCCCAGATCAGTGTATTGCACAGGGAGGAGAGTGTTCTGAGCGTACGACAGACCTTGATTCTGTTCCTATTGGCGACAGCTCTCTCTTCTCTTCAGACAATACAGCTGGTTCTGATTCTACATGTCACCCTTCTGAGAATAATCAGTCAACAACAACATCAGCTCATCCGATGATCACTCGGTCCAAAACAGGAATCTCTAAGCCAAATACACGATATGCTCTTCTTAGCAGTGTATCTCTTCCTTCCATTCCTAAAACTGTTGCAGAAGCTCTCAAGCATCATGGATGGAGACGGGCGATGAAAGAAGAAATGAAGTCTATCTTTGCAAATCACACATATGAGCTTGTTCCCTGCGCTGAAAATATGAATGTTCTTGGTTGCATATGGGTCTTTACTGTGAAGTTGAAAGCTGATGGTTCACTAGACAAATTGAAAGCTCGCCTTGTAGCAAAAGGATTTGGACAAGAGGAGGGGATCGACTTCAATGAAACATACAGTCTTGTAGTAAAGACGGCTACAATACGCATTGTTCTGTTTGTTGCTACAGCCAAACAATGGAGCATTACTCAGCTTGATGTAAAAAATGCCTTTCTACACAGAGATCTCCACGAGGAAGTATTTATGCAACAACCGCTTGGCTTTGAACATCCTACATCACCGTTCCATGTATGCTCTCTAAAGAAAGCTCGATATGGATTAAAACAGGCTCTGAAGGCGTGGTTTGACAAATTTAGCAACTACTTGTTAGATTATGGTTTCACTTGCAGCAAGGCTGACCCGTCACTCTTTGTCTATCATCATGAGGGAAAAACTTTGGTTCTACTTCTTTATGTCGATGATATTGTGTTAACGGGAAGCTGCGATAAGTTGATGAGATCACTGATCAAGGATCTTCATACTACCTTCTCCATGAAGGACCTTGGTCCATTGTGCTATTTCTTGGGAATTCAAGCTCTTTTTCATCAGTCTGGATTATTTCTACATCAATCGAAATATGCAGAGGAGATTCTTGTTGCAGCAGGCATGGCCTCTTGTAATCCCATGCCTACACCTCTACCGTTGCAATTTGATCAAGTTTCTCCAGATGATGATTTGTATCATGAACCAAAATATTTTAGATCGCAAGCTTCAGTACTTGACTCTCACGAGACCTGATATACAATTTGCAGTTAATATCGTTTGTCAACGTATGCATGCTCCAACACACTCAGACTTCCATCTCCTGAAGCGTGTGTTGCGTTACATCCGCGGTACTAGTCATTTAGGGCTTAATCTATCCTCTAGCAGTGAGTTATCTCTCTTGGCCTTTAGTGACTGGGCAGGGTGTAAGGCCTCAAAGAGGTCTACAACAGGCTTTTGTACATTTCTTGGTACTCATCTGATCTCCTGGAAGGCAACCAAACAACCAACTGTATCTAGATCTTCCACGGAGGCAGAGTATCGGGCTCTCGCCGAAACTGCCGCAAAAATGACTTGGATAACTTCTGTTCTCCGAGAGCTACGCATCACTCAATACACATCAGCTAAGTTGCTCTGTGACAATCTCTCTGCTGTTCATCTTTCTGCTAATCCAAAATTTCATGGACGTTCCAAACACGTTGAGGTCGATTATCACTTTTTCCGTGAGAAGGTAGCACTTGGTCTTATTGAGACATGTCACATTCCTGCTCAGTTTCAGCTTGCTGACATTTTTACCAAGTCACTACCTCGTCTTCCATTTGAGTTGTTGCGAATCAAACTTGGTGTTTGTGTTCCACCAACCACAAGTTTGAGGGGGGGGGTATTAGAGGGACTACGATTCCCTTGGTCTTAGATCAAGAACAGAGCAAAGAGCGTGTTCATCAGGTGTCATCGAGACGCGTGAAGTTTGATGAAATTGCAGAGTCAATTGTAAACACAAAGTCGTAAAGTTGCAGAGCAACTTTCTCCAAAATCAGGAATTATAGTTATCTACATGATGGTGGCTAAAAATATATTCATTAAATAATGTGTGTACTTCTATTTATTAATGTGTGCTGTAAACCGTACAGTGTAGTGAAAAAGAAGTTCTCTTGTTTTCTTTGTTCTTACGTTTCTTCTTTACATCATTGTTACATGTTTAAAGCTTAATTATGAAATCTCTTCAATTTTGTCAGAGCTAAAGTATTCTTTTGCTTCTCCGGGGAGAAGATCCATTATGTGAGAATTGACCTCATCGACAACCTCATTAGTAGGACATAATATTGCACGGTCCTTGAAGAAAGATTTGTCTCCTAGATTTTCGATCAATGATGGATAAATGACATTAGTGATTGATACTATAGGATCAAGAGAGTCCATAAGAAACATGTCACTTGGTATACTGATCACAGCTTCACCATCATTTGGTTATGAAAGCTTTCCATCTCCTAATTTGAGAATCCATTCAGAGAATTCTATGATGGATTCAATCTTTGAATCAATAGTTAGCCGCATTTTTTTACAAAATGTATATTACAAAGATATTCAGGAGAATTATTTGCGGAACGTAATTGAATGGATTAACTATCTTATGATGATGGATCTTGGATCTTTGCATTGGCTTTGGTAATTGGAGGATTGACTCGTAAACGCATCTGATTAAGGGTTCAGAATTTGACAGGTTATCTTCTTGAGTATTGGTCTGTTTTCACCTGATTAGCAAAGTTTAATATCATGATATTCAGTTTGAGTCTGATACATTTGGTGTGCTCAGTTGGGAGATACATCATTTTTCGATAAATGCTTCTCCAGCTTCGCTCGACTTGCAAGTAACGAGTTTGAATTTGTTTAATTTAATTCTATAACTTGTGATACAATAGACACACCCAATCAAGAAGATGGGTTTCTTTTTGTCTGCTGAAATGAAGGTATTACAGCGGTTACCCTAAGGATCTCGACCCATCGCGTGTTATCCATTTTACATTAGAAAGAGAGTTTGTCCAACTCCTTCACCAGGGCTATCCGGTGGTTGTCGCATTCACCATAAGGTAACTTAACTTTCCTCAGAACCCTCCAAATTACGCTCCTTATGCTATATTCCAACTCAAGTGCGTCTATGATAACACCATATTTTACATCTTTTTAAGATTTAGTTTCATAGGTTTNCTAAAGTATTCTTTTGCTTCTCCGGGGAGAAGATCCATTATGTGAGAATTGACCTCATCGACAACCTCATTAGTATGACATAATATTGCACGGTCCTTGAAGAAAGATTTGTCTCCTAGATTTTCGATCAATGATGGATAAATGACATTAGTGATTGATACTATAGGATCAAGAGAGTCCATAAGAAACATGTCACTTGGTATACTGATCACAGCTTCACCATCATTTGGTTATGAAAGCTTTCCATCTCCTAATTTGAGAATCCATTCAGAGAATTCTATGATGGATTCAATCTCTGAATCAATAGTTAGCCGCATGTTTTTTACAAAATGTATATTACAAAGATATTCAGGAGAATTATTTGCGGAACGTAATTGAATGGATTAACTATCTTATGATGATGGATCTTGGATCTTTGCATTGGCTTTGGTAATTGGAGGATTGACTCGCATCTGATTAAGGGTTCAAAATTTGACAGGTTATCTTCTTGAGTATTGGTCTGTTTTCACCTGATTAGCAAAGTTTAATATCATGATATTCAGTTTGAGTCTGATACATTTGGTGTGCTCAGTTGGGAGATACATCATTTTTCGATAGAATGCTTCTCCAGCTTCGCTCGACTTGCAAGTAACGAGTTTGAATTTGTTTAATTTAATTCTATATCTTGCGATACAATAGACACAACCAATCAAGAAGATGGGTTTCTTTTTGTCTGCTGAAATGAAGGTATTACAGCGGTTACCCTAAGGATCTCGAGCCATCGCGTGTTATCCATTTTACATTAGAAAGAGAGTTTGTCCAACTCCTTCACCAGGGCTATCCGGTGGTTGTCGCATTCACCATAAGGTAACTTAACTTTCCTCAGAACCCTCCAAATTACGCTCCTTATACTATATTCCAACTCAAGTGCGTCTCTGATAACACCATATTTTACATCTTTTTAAGATTTAGTTTCATAGGTTTATAATCCCACTTTGTATAGTTTTGGGATCTTTTCATACATTTGAGTCTCATTTGGTTCTAACTTGCATTTTAGAAGTCCTAGAGAGTTTTGTGTCATTTTTGGCTTGCTGGAGCCTTTTTCAGGTGTTTAGGAGTGCTTGGAGCAGCTTGGATCATAGGAGACACTTGGAGTTCGAAGGAAGATCGAAAAAGGACCAAAAGGAGCAAAATACACGTCCAATCGGTTGATAACCGATCCCGACAACCGATCAACATTTCCTGATCAAGACGATGTGCCTGAAAGATCCAACCGGAAGAACACCTTTCCCTTTGAATTAGACTAGAGGCTCTTAATGAAAGTTATGCTAAATTGAGTTAGCTTTCTACTGGAAGTGGTTTAATGTCATTCCCATCAGCGGTTCGCGAGATGTGTTTGATTTAGTGAAGACATGTCTTTACCGGAAAATGCAGCGGCAATCCAAAGTAGCTGAAAGATCATGTCAAATGAAAGCCTTCCCGTACCCAGTTTAATCTCAAATTTGGACACCATATAGACAATTGAGTTAGATTCTCGTGAGAGTTGGATTCGTGTCATTCAGGGCTGTGGTTCAAGAGTTATGGCCGATCTAGTGAAGAGATGTCAAGCCGAAATCGTCAAAACCGATCGCCAAGGTCAATGCCACCATTTTAACAAGCGGGATCGGTTATAACCGATCCCCCAAACCGATGCCGGCACTTTTAGTGACCCTTTTTGTATTTAAGTCATTTTTGTCCACTAAAAACACAAGTCTTCTTCATTAATTTTGTGTGTGCGACCCAAGAACTCTCTCTAGAGTTTCTTGGGTTGTTCTTCATGTATAATCCACACCTTTGAAGATTTCTTCACTCTTGTTTCATATTATCTTTATTTGATTCTTCTTTTATCTTTTAATCGGTTTAGATTTTTGATTCTTGTTGTTTTATGAGTTGACTTTTATTTTCTGGGTTTGTGTTCTTCATGTTCTTAGTATGTTCTTGGTGTTCTTGTGAATAGATTTTGTTGGATCATGTTTAGGCTTGATTTGGTTGATTGATGGTTAGATGATGGTGATTTAGGATGATCTATGATAATTCTTTCACTTAGGTTCTTAGGTTGGTTCTTATTGCTAGATTTGATAAGATAAACCAAAGTTTAGTACTACACCTAGATTAGGTAGTTCTAGTTTGGCGTGACAAACCGAACTAAAGCTACACCCTAGGATTTTTGGTCTCGTCCCATGCTTTAGGGAAGAGATTCGAGTAAGCGGTGTTAGTACTAGATTAGATTTGTTCATTCGAGTCTTGAACCTAAGCATTTCACTCCTGATCCGAGTCTAAATGAATTGCTTGAACCGAATCTTTTGTGAGCTATACATATCATTCACAATTGGCCATTGTAGTTTAGTGTGTTTAGTGAACTAATTGGACTTGTGATTAATGCTCATCGATTATTTTTTATTGCAAACGGAAGTTTATGATAATCGAGTAATCGATGAAGAGATTAATACCACGGGAGTGGATTAGTCTTACGATTGTGTTCTATGTTTTAAGATAGTATTTAATGCTTCCAAATGATTCATTATTTAATTGTTAATCATCTCTTCGATAGTTTAAGCCATGATCCAACGTTTTATCTTTGTGTTATATTTTCCTTCTTTTATTTTTTTTCTTGCATTTTGATTTCTTTCTTCTTTCTTTTTGTATAAAACATAAAAACGTTTTGCTCTAGCTTAGTTTGTTTCTCGTATCTCTAGTGTGTAATCTTTATTCTCTATGGAATCGATCCTAAAGTGCTACAATGACATACCGTTATGATTGCGGTAGTGTACGCATTAGGTTAATTGGTGCGAGTAAAACACGCGAAATCAGTCTCATTCTATAAAACAGAAGTAACTACAAACAACATCTTGATCAGATGCTTGAGGAAGCTGCTGCTGAGTTCTATCCCAACATAAAATTTATGCGTGTGAGTTCCAATATAGAAGAATTTAAAAGATAGATGGAAACTTTCTAAACCATCAAGTGACTGTTGTGTTTGGATTGTTTCAAGTTTAGTGCCCCAAGTATCCTGGGTTCTGCATAACCCGCCAGAAAAGCGAATATCCTTTCATTGAAATATTTCATAGCCCACAACAAGTATAGTTCTTTTTCTTGTATTTTTGGTATCTAACCCTGTGTAAACCATTCATGGTCATTTGGTTTATCTCGTAAAACGAAAATCCTTGTGATGCAGGCTGGTAATGAAGGAAAGGTACAGGATCCAAATATCACCCGGTATTCTGTGAAAGTCGTACCTGTAAGTTGGTTGAAGCATCACAATTTGTCTTTTCTATTACCTTTTTGTGAACAAAACTCTGCCTTCTTGTTAAAACAATGGGAAAATACACACGTATTCATCTATTGCAGAGTCTAAAGATCGGTTTCTTCTTCTTGTTTGTTTCTTTTGGCAGTACAATTATGATATGAGCCCCTATGGATTCAGAGAATTCTTCAAGCGCCAGGGGGTTCGTACTTCTGATCCGAAATGAAGCAACTTGAAGGTCGGTGCGTATTCGAAGCTTTTGAGTGTATCAATTGCTTCTATGAGCTATCAGTGACTGTTTTAAGAATTGATAGTAGTACTAAGTTTCTCTTTTCCTTCAAAAGAAAGAAGGGATTTCTTTCTGACGTCTGAGTATGTTCCTAAGTTCTGCGATTTGCATGAATCAATAAGTCAAATTAGAATGGTAAAAGGAAGAAGGGCATCTCTGTGACTTCACATACACATTGGTGAAATTTTACTCGTAAAAGTTAAAAAGTCTTATACGTAAAATAACCGAGAAGAAGCAAACCATCTGGCTCCGATCGTTGACCTCGGCCGTGATTTACAGATTAACCAATTAAATGCTTTAAAAATATATATAAAATTGAATATGCACAAATTAAGGAAATTTTCGAAATTATTTTTACTTTACAGACAACAATACGAAATTGTAGGGATAAATTTAAATAGAGAGCTGATTAACAATACAAAATATCATATATTAAACGTGTATAATTTTCATGTAAGAGTACTAAATACTCCCAAGTCCTGAGTCGGTTTTGGGTTTTTTGGGTAGAGGGATTTTGGATCCATTTAGGAACCGATAGAGTTCGGTTCGGTTCTCAATTTTCAGAACCGGTAAAACCCAAAAAAAATCGGATAAAATTCTTGGATATATATACATTTCGGCTTATAATTGGTTATTTCATTAAAACACTACAAAAAAATCCACATTTAATAGCACATTTTAATAGCACGGTCTATTCCTCCATCTCTTAACGCCATTCATATATTATTTTTGTATGTGTTTATGTTGAACTTGCTAGCTTACTTTATACCTTTACCATATTTTTCCCGTAACAGGGAGATTGTAGTGCAGTTCAATGCTGATGTTGCAGATGTGATGCAGTGGAAGTTTACTCCAACTGAAAGAGAGGTTTAGAGTTTATAAGTCAAGAAGAGTGTTGTGACTTGTTAATGTGCTTTTTTTTAATTTATGTCTTTGGTTTTGGTATTTTCTTATAGATGAGAGTAAACTGCCGTTCAAAACTGGTTTTGGTTTTGGTTTTGGAATTTCAAATTCAAACTGCCGTTCTTACTTCGATGCTTGCAACTTTGTGTATCTAAGCCAAATCTGGAATCGAGTTTGATTGTTTGTGATCTCTATTGCAAATCAATTCCATTTAGAAACATTTTGAAACTTGCGATGTTGTTGAAGAGTAATGGATGTTGATTTATTAGTTCGAAGATTCATGTATGCTTTTTTTTTCTTTTCTAGTTTTCTTTTCTCTCAAAATAGAATTTCTAAGCTTTCAATCTTTTTACAGATTGCTTTTGAGTGTTTGGCTACTGCAGGAACATGCTTACAATTGTACTGATGTTTCCATAAAAAGGATAGTAGCAAACGAAGGTGACTGGGTTGAAGTAAGCCCGGCCCTTTTATCTCAATCACTTGTTGACTGATCCTATTCATTCGTTGAAGTCTTTTGCTCATCTTTATTGGTATTACTTTGGTAGTGGCTTCTTGATCACCAACCTCCTCAAAACAAACCTTTACCCTTCATTTTTTGTTTCCGTATCATTTTCATGTCTAACCTATCGATCTTATATCCTATATAGGTTTATGATGGAAAGCTCTTAGTGAATGACACCGTTCAAGTAGAGGATTTTGTCTTCATATAGTTATTCTATCACAGCCTCATTTTGTACAACTCAATAGACATTAGCATGGTTTCAAAGCTTTAACTGTTGAGTTCTTTATCACTTAAATACATCTTTGATTTTATGTTACTTGCATTGTTTGATTGGTGTAGGTGAGGATTTTGATCTGATTGTATGTTTATTCCCCTTTTGCATTTCAGAAAGTGGAAGAAGCTCTTGAAAATGATTCTATTGGAACAGAGAAAGGAACTATACTAAAAGATGAAGTTGGCTTTATCTGGTTCTGAGATTAAAAAAGCTTATTATATTAAAGTAAGTCTTCTTCCTCTTCTTCTCTGTGCTATCATCAGATTTCGATCTCTATGAGTTTTAACTAGTTTTCTGGTAGATTGTCACAGAGCATAAGATTCGTAGATTTGATGATAAAAATTAGCTAATGGCAACGTTATAAAAAATCAGATAATGGCACTGTCGGCAAACCGCTTCCTGGTGTGGAGGTCAGTATGATCTTCCTTTTCTTAAGTCGAGATTCAAAACCTTTTAACTATTGCCACATAGCTAAAGTACTAAATCGAGACAGTAATCTCTGAGTTGTGTTATGCAGCACGCTAAGATTGCAGAATGTTCAAACCTGTGATGACCTTAGAAGAACTATGCAGTTGGGCTAAAGACAAGCTTGATCCTTACAAGGTACTCAACAAAAATCTGCCAAGATGATATCACAACACAACAGTTAAGTCTGTAAACTTATTCACTTTCTTGCTCATTATTTTTTTATTTTTTTGTGTGGGTCATTTCAGCTACCAACACGTTTGCTGATATAGGAGAGCTTGCCCCGCAACGCCATGGGAAAGGTAACTAAAAGCTTTTGAGAGCCTTCTACTGAAATGATACGAGAGATGTTTGTTTGGTGTATATAATAAGAATCATTCTCAGTTTTTGATTATTTTTGTTTTTTCCGAGTTGCAGGTGAACAAGAAAGAGCTAAAGAAATCTCTGGATAAGGTGATCTTATGTTAGACTTATAGGGTTGCTTAAGTAGTTCTCCTACAACCTGGAATGAGACTATATATGTTTTGTTGGCTTTGGACTCAGTACTATGTATTATGGCTACCATGGTTTGTATGAGACTTGTGTTGAAATGTATTAAATATTTTCATTAATCAGATTCATGGGAATAAAATACATGTATTGCATGTTCTCTTGGAAAATTGATCATAAGGCCATCGCCAACCAAAATTGATAAAGAATCACCAAAGTTTCTTGAACGAATTCAAGGCAATATTTGTGGACCAATACATCCACCATGTGGACCATTCCACTATTTTATGGTGTTAATTGAAGCATCCAGCAGATGGTCACATGTTTGTCTATTATCATCTCGAAATGTTGCATTTGCGAGATTTCTAACTCATATAATCAAACTGCGAGCACAATTTTCTGATTATCCCATTGAAAGAGTTAGATTAGACAACTCTGGTGAATTCACATCCCAAACATTCAATGATTATTGTATGGTAATGGGGATTGAAATTGAACATTATCTACCACATGTTCACACACAAAATGGTTTGGCTGAATCATTAATTAAACGTATGCTACTCATTGCAAGACCATTGATCATGAGATCAAAACTTCCAACCTCTGTATGGGGACATGCCATTTTGCATGCAGAAGCACGTGTCCGAGTGAGACCAAGTGCGTATCATGAGTATTCCCCATTACAATTGACATTTGGTAGAGAACCAAATATTTCCCATCTAAGAATTTTTGGTTGTGCGGTATACGTGCCAATAGCACCACCACAATGTACAAAGATGGGATCACAAAGAAGGTTGGGAATATATGTTGGTTGTGATTCTCCATCAATTATACGATACCTAGAACCACAGACTGGTGACGTCTTTACAGCACGTTTTGCCGATTGTCATTTTGATGAGAATGTATTCCCGGTTCTAGGGGGAGAAAACAAACAAGTAGGAAATGATATCAAATGGAGTGTGCCAACCTTGTTGCACCTTGATCCTCCTACTAAACAGTCATAACTAGAAGTTCGACGAATCATGCATTTACAGAGTATAGCAAATCAGCTACCTGATGCATTTGCGGATACTAAAACGGTAACTAAATCACATATACCAGCTGCAAATGCCCATGCTCGTATTGAAATACCACAAGAAAGTGAAAGAGCAGATGATACACATGAGTCAAGAACACGCTTAAAGCGTGGTAGACCTGTTGGTTATAAGGATAAAAATCCTAGAAAACGAAAGGGAGCTGAAAAGCATGATATTCCCAAAATAGCAGAAAGCATTTTGGAAGAAGCAAATCATGAGACTAATGATAATGTAGAGCATCATGAACCTGACGGAAATCATGAAATTTCTATGAACCACATCCATAATGGAAATATATGGAATTGAAATGAAATGGTGATGTCGATAACGTTTTCTCATACCTTGTTTCAAAGGAAATAAATGAGGAAAACGAAGATCCATAACCAAAGTCTGTTTACGAATGTCAAAAGAGACATGACTGGATAAAATGGAAAGATGCTATGCAAGTCGAACTTGATTCGCTTAATAAACGAAAAGTATTCGGACCTATTGTGCTCACACCTAAAGATGTGAAGCCGGTTGGATACAAATGGGTTTTCATTCAAAAACGAAATGAGAAAAACGAGATTATGAGATACAAAGCTCGCCTCATGGCTCAAGGTTTTTCTCAAAGACCCGGGATCGATTACGAAGAAACATATTCTCCTGTTATGGATGCAATCACGTTTAGATTCTTAATGAATCTAGCGGCTGATGAAAATCTAGAGATGCGTCGCATAGATGTCGTTACAGCATATTTATATGGATCATTAGATAATGATATCTATATGATAATTCCTGATGGGTTTAAGATGCCATCAGCATTAAATTCGAAATCTAAAGAGTTATGTGCAATAAAATTGCAAAGCTCATTATATGGGTTAAAGCAATCAGGACGTATGTGATACAATCGTCTCAGTGAGCATTTAACGAAAGAAGGATATGTGAATAATCCTATATGCCCATGTGTTTTCATCAAGAAAACAACATCCGGATTTGTAATTATCGCGGTATATGTTGATGATCTAAACATTATCGGAACTCAAAGGGAAATACAGAAAGCATCATATTATTAAAAAGGAGAATTTGAGATGAAAGATCTCGGACATACAAAGTACTATCTTGGCCTACAAATTGAGCATTCTGAAAGTGGTATATTTGTGCATCAATCCACATACACCAAAAGAGTGTTAAAACGCTTTAATATGGATAAGGATATTCCTCTAAGCACACTTATGGTCATTAGATCACTTAAAGTTGAGAATGACCCATTCCGACCGCATGAGGAAAATGAAAAGATATTTGGTCCTGAAGTACCATATCTAAATGCAATTGGAGCCCTTATGTACCTTGCCAATTGTACACGACCTGACATATCATTTGATGTTAATCTTTTGGCAAGATTTAGCTCATCCCCTACAAGAAGGCATTGGAATGGGATTAAACATGTCTTTCGCTGTCTTCAATGGACTATTGATTTAGGTTTATTTTATCATAAACATTCAAAGAGTCAAATGATCGGTTTTGCAGATGCATGATATTTGTCAGATCCACATAAAGCCTGATCACAAACAGGGTATGTGTTCACGATAGGAGGCACCGCTATATCTTGGTGTTCTTAGAAGCAGACGCTTGTGGCCTGATATGATATTCAAACCGCTCAAGAAGACTCATGTGCCTTGTTCAGCACAAAAAAGTATGTGATAAACTTTTCTATCCCAAATACCACTTGGAATACATTCTCACCTCAACTAGAGCACTCCTCGAAGTTGAATCAGTCCATTCCGAGTTCAGGTGAAGAAGTTATTCAACTTCCAAGCCAGGTGAATCCCAACATACGCGATTCGGACATACATGCGTTCAAGGAATTCTTCCAACCAAACCAGAAGGAATCAAGCTACAAAACAAATTGTTTTGGAATCTTGATTCATCAGAGCATCCGTGAAAATTGGATTCACGATAACGCCGGTTCAGACCTGAAAGACATGGATTTTACAAGTCAGTGGATCTGCTTCAGGCCCTATTGCGCGACTGGGCTAAAGATCGAGTTTCACAGTCCAACTCCGGAACTATCTCGACTCAAAACTAATTGGAGCATTTTGCTGGATTTCTTGTGCTCAGAAAAAGCCCAAGATCAGAGGAAATGGCCCAGGGATCACAAAGTTATTGCCCAATTACCTAAATGGGTCAATCTGGTTCTCTACTTGGTAAAGGCTAGGCCCAATGGGATTGAAAGCTTGCAAACTTATGTTTGGCATCCAGGAATCCATTTATAAGCCCAAGAGGAGATACTTGTCGTGGCTCATCAAGATCAGAATTAAGTGGAGCATTAAAGAAGAGACAATACTTCTAGGCATGACCACGGTTACGGTTAATACGGTTAATACGGTTAAGGTTTTTTAACCACCGGTTACGGTTATAATTTTTTTTAACCTTAATCTTAACCATTAAATATACGGTTAAAACAGTTACGGTTAAATATGGGTCCGGTTAATACGGTTACGGATCTCAGCCACACAAGTACATTCTCTACTTGCTTCATGGAGTGCGATGATTTCAGCATGATTTGAAGAAGTGGCCATGACGCGATCCTCCCAAAGACTCTCACTCGAAGTTGGCAAAAGATAGAATCGATTTCCTTGAAACCGTAAAGTCTCAAAAACAACGATTTGGATGGATTGAATGGTCGCATAAGGGTTGCGGAAGGCCCTTGTTATTCCTTAAAACGACTCCATGGATATGACGCACCACGACAAACCGAGTTTTGATCACTAGATATTACTCACTAGGATCGAAATTTCTGTGTTCATGAAGAACAAGAAAGAGTTTCTCAAGAAACGTTTTTGATAAAAGAAAGGTTCCCTTTTGTTACAATGATAGATGAGAGCTTTATAGAGCTCAGTTCCTAGGGCAACAAGCATAATTCAAAATAGAAAACAAAGGCCATAAACAAAGGCCACAAAATTAAGGCATAATCAAAGGAAAAACACACAAAGCTCAATGCAAATTCAAATTCAAAACACACAAAGCTCAAGGCGGAAATCAGGGAAGTATTTAGGCATGATCAAAATGGAACCGTAACCGTATTTCAGACCGTAACCATACCGTTTTTAAACCGTAACCAAACCGTAACCGTGCAAGACGGTTAAAAACCGTAACCGTTAACCGTAAAAATATATTAGTTATGGTTAAATTAATTATTAACCGTAACCGTTAATTAACCGTAACCGTATCAAAACCGTTGGTTAACCGCAAGGTTAAAAATTTAACCGTAACCGTTAAAAATAAAATTATATATACTAATAATTATAATTAGTTCTGTAAAAATAAAATGAGATTAATCATCAAACACCAATTTCAAATCTAATTAACAAATTAGATTAATTAAAACTAAAATCGGAATGTGTTCAACTATTTGATATTTTTTTCTAACAAATATAACTAATTTTCAAGCAAAACTGTTTTATAATGAAACAAATATTGTTTTTTAAAACGTGTTATCCTGGGATAAAACACACAACCTAGTCAATTTGTCGAGCAAGACACATAAATAAATCGTATTTTTTTACGCTAACTATTTTTTTTTAATATTTAGTGAGCTCATTTTTAACTATCACCGGATACGACTCGTTTGGACCTAAGAACGCATACCTTAGTCCAATTGGGAGCGGTTTGAGGTCGACTTTGGGGGCTTTGAGCTCACTCCAATCCTCATCGAAACTAGTCTCACCATTGCTAGCTTCTTGCTCGTCCTCTAGGTCGACATCCAAGGCACTCATGTAGTCAATTTCCAAAGCACTCACATTGTGGTCCAACCCGTTTTTGACAAGTTCTTCGTCATTTAGCTCCAAAAACGAATTCTCTCCATCAATTGCCTTGTGCGAATTTAACAACTTCATGTAACCAACACTCTCCTCATGAAGATACCCGTTCTCATCATGCTCCTTTGTCAAAACAATTTGAAGATGATCCTGCAAGTTTAACTCCTCTAGAAGCTCATCCGCTAGCTCTTCCATAACTTCAATGTAGAAGGCTTGACCATCGATAGTGGGCTTCTTCATCATCTCATTGATGTCAAATTTAAGCACATCGTCTTTGCCCAAATGAAGATCAATCTCCCCTTTTCGCACATCTATTATAGCACCGGCAGTGGCTAAGAATGGTCTTCCAAAGATGAGAGGATCTTTGGGCTCTTCATCCATTTCGAGAACTACAAAATCGGTGGGTACCTCAAAGTCTCCAATTCGTACCGGTAAATCTTCAAGCATTCCAATTGGGTGTCGTACCAACCTATCCGCTAACACGAGAGAGATTCTACAAGCCTTGTAAACGGTGAAACCGATACGCTTTGCCACCGAAAAAGGCATCAAACTTACACTTGTTCCAAGGTCACACAAGCAATGTTTGAAAGCGAGTGGTCCAAGAGAACAAGGTAGAGTAAAACTTCCCGGATCTCCCAACTTCTTTGGTACAACTCTCCTTTGAATTATTGCGCTACACTCATGGGAAAGCACAACCATCCCTTCCAAGTCCTTGGTTCTATCCTTGATTGTATCTTTAAGGCATTTGTTGTATTGTGGGATTAACAAGAAAACATCAACCAATGGCATAGTCACTTGGACCTTGTCCATTTGCTCATCAAAATCGCCCTATATTTCTCCATGAGTTGCTTCTTGAAGCGACCCGGGAAGGAAGCTTGGGTTCATAAGGTGGCGGTACAAAGGTAGTCTTCTTCTTTCTAGGTGTCTCCTTGGGCTTGTCTTCTACTACCCTCTTTCCTTTAACTTTGTCCAAAACAGCATCTTCCTCAACCACATTCTCTTCATTCTCAATGACCACCTCCCCACTGTGGTTCTTAATGTCCTCGTTGAGATTAGATGGAAGCTCCCGTGAGGGAAGCTCTTTTCCACTACGCAATGTGATAGCGTTACAAAACTCCTTTGGATTAGCTTCGGGTTTTCCCGGTAAAGTACCTTGAGGGCGTGCCGATGAAGAAGCTCCTTTACCTTCGATTTGCTTGATCTTAGACGATAAGAAAATAGATAGATGATGATAATTAAACAAGAACTTGAATAAATCACTCAAAGAATCAATTACAATCTCTTAAAAACTCTTAAAACAAGTGTTTGACTAAAACAAGGTCCCCTCCGATAATTAAGCTTTTAGCTTATGTAGAAAACAGGTCGAACCGGGGTAACCCAGAAAAAACCAGGTATTGACCCGGTGGGTTTGGATTTTTCTTTGTCGCAGGAGTCACATCGGGGTGCACTATACCGATGCACGACCCCGATGTGAGTTAGCTGATTGGCCCAGCAAGACCATGTTGGTATGCTCCTCGCCGACGCCAGACGCCAAGGATTCTCCTGTCGAAGGTTGAGGGAAGCTGCGTCGGTGTGTTGCTGCCCGATGCACGACACCGATGTGATCCTGCTGAATGGTCCGGCAAGATCACATCGACATGCTCTATACCGATGTGGCACCCCGAGGATTCTCCTGTCTCTTTCTTCTCTGATGGCATCGGTTTGCATCATACCGATGCAGGATCCCGAAATGACTTCTGTTTTTCTTCACAGCTTGCATCGGTATGCATCATGCCGATGCAGAACCCCGAAATGACTTCTGTTTTTCTCTTCTCTAAGTACTTCTTTTCCATTGGCGATTCCCTTTGCTTTCGTTCCAAATGTCATCATCTCCAAACTCCTCAATGCTTCTATAAGTATCTAGAAACACTCCAAACAATGCAAGACTTACTAGGACCTATTCTAAACTAACTAATATCTCCAAGTTGATGAAATGCTAAGGAAAAGCTACAAAAATGCATGCAAAAGACACAAAAGCTAGGTGAGACCCATGCTAAAAAGAGTTAAAATATGCGAATATCAGCGAACTGAACCCGACTCATCACGACGAGAAGACAAGAGGGTGGAGATAGTGTCTCTAACCAAGGGAACCATTTTTTTGACGTATTCAAGAATGTAAAATTCTGCAGCTTTCGCAAAGAGCTCCATTGGTGGAGGGTTTTGGAGTTCGGGCAAGGCAACGAGACGGATGCGAGACTCTGTTCCAAGGAGAGGTTGGAGGAAGGCGTCATTGTTATATAGAGGGAGAGAAGGTAAACCCCAATGGAGGATGGTGATGGTGTGGATCCGACGAGGGTCGTGACGGAGGAGAAGTTTTGCAAATTGGATGGTGATGAGAAGGTGACCGGTGACCGGAAAAGGGATGAAGATGAGCTCAACTTCTTGCTTCCCCATTCTTATTGCGATCTCAGAAGTCAAAAGGGAGAAGCTAAGGTAAAATATATTTATTTCTCTCAACAATAGTAAAAAAAGGAGTTGCGATTGTGAAAATCATGCAAGTAGATTAAATGGTGGAGGCTTATCTATGTGTTGATGGTGTGGGATTTCAAGATAGAATAAATTATTACAATTCCATGATTTCCAGATAGAAATAGAAGAAAATATTGAAATTTCATGTATTGTGATTGAAATAAAAAAAATCTGGAATTTTTGGACTTTTGAACATAATTAGAAAAAATCCTGAAATTTTATATAAACTAGATCGTAATAGAAGAAATCTTGGGATTTCAGATATTCAGACATCATTAGAAAAAAATCTTTAAATTTTAAGGTATCTAATACTGAGGTATCAAAGTTCATAAAACTGATTTTTTAGACGTCAAAATATATTAAATTTTTTTTTTTTTTAATTACCCGGAGGTTCAGGGCCGAACCCCGTAATTCTCCCAAGCGTCACTCATTTTGTCTAAAGTTTTTTTTCAATTGAGCTAATGAAACTTGATTATATTAAAAATGTAAATGGTATACACTTTTTAAAAAAGTTGGTTATAGTGTGTGTAGTGGTTGATGTTGATTCATCTCTATAACCTCAAGGTGCAGAGTTTGAAACCTTTTTATGAGTTTTTTTTTAATACAATTAATGAATTACAGTCTTCGCGAGTTCGATTATCACGAGAAGGTGACTTCAAACCTACACACAAAGATCTCCACCCGACGAAGAAACCGCAGATTCCACGAACAAATCGACAGAATCTCACCATTATAACATCTAAGGACTTCCAAACCATTAAAGCTAGTTTTTGTTGTGATTTCTATGTAAAGGTTTTTGTGGGCTTGGGTTTCGATCCAACTCCTATCAGAAACACAAGAGCAATGTAGGAAAACAATACTTCTGTGTTTGATTTTAAGGATGAACGGAAACACAGAATTGCTCACCAGCAGTTTGTGAAAATTCATGTGTGAAGACCATAGAGTGTTTTGTGTTTCTCTGTCACTTTATGTTTTTATTTTTTTCAGATAAATGCTTTAATATAATGCAAAATCTTACAAAATCAAATTAAGAAGCAGCGGAACAAGCTCAAGGGTTTCTTTCTTGACTAATTATTTCATGATCGTTATTTCAGTAATGAAGCAGCGGAACAAGCTCAAGGGTTTCTTTCTTGCTGACAATGACCGATCCGGTTTCTTCCAAGTCGATGTCTTTCACAGTCTTCCCTTCAGGAAATCCCCAGTCGAAGAAGTAGAGCAAATTCAATAGTCCCATTTCCACGTTGGCGATTCCCATCATCATCCCTGGACAGATTCTCCGGCCAGAACCAAATGGTAAAAGCTCAAAGTTTAGTCCTTTGTAATCTATACAACTGTCGATAAACCTGTCAGGATTAAACTCATCTGGGTTTTTCCAGAGTTTTGGATCGCGTGCGATCGAGTAAACGTTGATGAACATCTGGGTTTTTGCGGGGATGTCG
This sequence comes from Eutrema heterophyllum, assembly GCA_002933915.1. Classification (NCBI taxonomy): domain Eukaryota; kingdom Viridiplantae; phylum Streptophyta; class Magnoliopsida; order Brassicales; family Brassicaceae; genus Eutrema; species Eutrema heterophyllum. Next base: position 350,049 of record PKMM01056893.1, read on the forward strand.
TAGCCTTGGATCTTGATGTCAGACATTGTCTTTCTTTGGAGCAAAAGTGGAGCTGCTGGGTGTAATCTGAATGTTTCCTTCACCACGAGCTTGAAGTAGTGCAGCTGGGTGAGATCATCTTCTGTGAGACTCTCCTTGTTGTCCCCGAGTGATGTCCGAATCTCGTCTTGTACTTTCTTCATCACTCTCGGGTTCCGGATCAGCTCTGTCATCGCCCAGGCCAGCGTGACGGCGCTCGTGTTCACTCCTGCTAGAAATATGTCCTGAGATATTCACAGACCGCATAAGTTCAGTTCAGAATCTCAAATGACAAGGTGTTTTGTAGCCTATAAGAAGATTTTTACCGAGATGATTCCTTTGAAATGATCTGTGGTGAGCTTGAATGAGTCTCCATCTTTCTCTTGCTTCTTCATCAGATCAACCATCACATCAACAACGTCAGGGGTCTCTGATACTCTTCTTCCGGGATTAAGATGTTCGTCGAGCACATTCTGGAAGAAAGTGTCTAGTTCCGAGAAAACATTGTTCAATGTTTTGTTATGGCCGGAAATCCGGTCGATAAGCCAACCCACTCCAGGGAAGAAATCAGAGAACACAAAACCATCGATGAGCAACTCAAACTTGTGAACTAGATCTGCAACGTTGTCCTCATCGATGAACTCGCACTTGTGGATATCGATCCCAAACGCGAGCCTACACACGATACTCGCGACCAGCGTGAAAAGGGCCTTCTTCAGATTCACCGGGGATCCTGTCAGAGCCGACTCCCTCAGTTTTTTGACCAAAAAGTTGTTCTCTTCCTCTCTAATATACCTGGAAGACTTGAGCTTTTTCGCGTTCAAGAGCTCCATAACCGCGAGCTTCCTTAACGCTTTCCAGTCCTCACCATAAGGCGCGAATCCGATGTCTTTGAAGTTGTAAGAGAGCATTCTGGTGGCGACTGTCTCTGGTCGGCTGCAACATTCAAGATCGCGGGTCTTGAGAGCTTCCTCTGCTCCTTCTCTCGACGAGACCACGACCACGGGAACGAATCCGAAACGGAGAAGCATCACTGGTCCGAACTTTTGGGAGAGATTTTGAAAACATTTGTGAGTCAATCCTTTGACGTTGTGTAAGTTTCCGATGATCGGAAGCTTCTGCGGGCCCGGAGGAAGCTTCCATCTTTTGAGCTTTTTAGAGAAGATTGATAAGGAAACTAAGAAAATGGGTAAGAGACAGAGGAAACAGAGCAAGATTGACATTGTTTGCTGCTGTGAAAGAGATCTGATAGGTTTTGAATGTTTTATCACAAGCCAGAAAGCTTGAATTTATACATACACAGTTGTGCTTGGAGACCAAGAAAAAAAGATAAGAATTAGGAGTTACACCATCTTGAAGGTTGACTAATATTTATGATTAAGACATTGAATGGTGACCAATAATAATAACAGTAGGTAGATAGAACATTAAATTTTCTTTGTTCCTAAATAATTACACCTTCGAGAAGGATGAAATTTTTCTATAGTGTTTTCTGATATGTAAATGTAGACATGTAAATACAAAAATAAACAAAATTTCCCTTTCTCTTTTTTTTTTTTTTTTTGCTTTTGGGGTCAGAATTCCCATTATGTTTTCATTTTGTTTTTACGGTTACAATTTTTTTTTTTTAAATGTTTGAAACATCAAAACGTTATTACTATTTTTTAAATATAAATAAATATGTTATGATTTTGGGTTGGTCAGTCGGTCAAGTTAAATCTTAGCTCTGTTCGTTTTGCTCGCTGACTATTTTTTTTTATGATCATCGCATATTTAATTCGTTTATAGTCACACTTAATCATTTTTCCATCAATTGTCTGTTTAAGAAATTGTGTTTTGGTAGGTTATTTTCATGACTAGTGAAACAATTAGAAAATTATGTTAGTCTAACTCTTTTCTAAGCAACATATACAAAGAAAGGAAACCTTAACCAAAAAAAGAAAAGAAGAAAAGATTCAAATATAATTAATTTGAATGCTGACAAACACAGCTAGTGGAAAAGTGAGGAAAGACATTGAACTCGTTGAACCAAAAAAAAAGACATTGAATTCTTCTTGATTTCAAAGATTACATTATTTATAAAGACATTGAATGGTCAACAAGTAATTTCTTTTCGTATAATAAAACTATATAATAAAATTATTCCTCATAAAATAATGGGAAGAACAAAAAATTTAACCTAATCGAGCGAGTCCAGTTCGATTAGGGTTAATTAGAGGTTTTTTAATAAATACTACTTTTGTATTTACCTTTAATTTCTGACGTAGTCGTACCTTTAATTTCTGACGTAGTCTAAAATTGTCTTTATTAATAAATCAAAAACAAATTTAGTCATGGACGTAGCCAACAACATATCATTATGAACCACGTAAATTTGTGGGTTTTTGTTTTAGATTTTTGTTTATCCTCTCACATCCGTTATAGCAGCCGCCAAATAATACTGATAAGTGATAACAATCTATGATTTTTATCTTTTAAAACAGCCATCTTACCTTTTGTTTCATATCGAAGAGCAAAAACACTTTTCCATTGCGTTTTTTTTTTAAATTTTTGTATGAATACATGATTCTTGATGATTTCAGAACCATGTATGGATGTATCCCCTAATTCATTTCGCAATGAAAATGACCAAGTTTGAAATTTTTTTGTCTTACGATAAATTCATAACGCTATACAACTATGTTCTGAAATGGAAAAGTAGTTGTTAACTCTGAAATTTTTTTGACCAAGTCTGAAATGACCAAGTTTGAATTTTTTTTGTTAATTCTGAAATTTTTTTGTCTTACGATAAATTCATACCAATAAAAACGCAATGGAAAAGTAGTACATAGTTGTTAAGTCTCTACTTGACTATCGGTCGAACCGGATTGAATTAGAAGCTGGTTTGGTATTCAATTTAGCTTAATCTCGGTTATATAATTCAGATGGGCTTCGTGAGTAAGAGAGAATAAGAGAGAAGGAAACTAATTTTCTAATAGGTCCAACTCTATTAGTTAGTTACAAGTAGCAAAACTACGACGTAGCAAAACATAGGAAGTAAAGTGTCGAGAGAGACAGAGATCATCTTCTTCTATTTTTTTTTTTATAAGTTTTTAGACTAATTCTTCTAGGATGAGTGTAGCCGTCGAGTAGCTCACTTATCGTATTTTCAAAAGGGTCTAAAATATGACATCATTTTGATTTGCCAGAGTGGTTAGATAATTCCATGGTTGAGGGAAATCGAATCTTAACCTAAATCAATAGGGTAACTCCTCAACAGACTTTTATCTGAGTTCGATTCTAATTATTGTTTAAAAGGATTTTTTTCCTAATTACTTTTATAAGTATTTAACTAAAACTCTAATAGTTTTAATTATTTTTTTGTAAGAGACGTTGCCGTCTCGATCCATGATTTCGACCTTCATTCTCCTTATGTCATGATTTTAATTCTGTTTCCAATGATCCAGATTAGATTATGAAAAATTTGGTGAAGAGTATGGCCCTGTTCTCTTACTTGTCTCTGCGACAGCAGCAAACGACCAAAAACTATATGTATATATATAGTTGTTTGGAGCCCAAGACTGTGGAAAGCTTGTAGTTGATGTTGATTTCAGAGACACAAAAACTTACGTCTCTGCCGCTAGAAAATTCAGCGAAACCCATCTTCTTCCTGCGACACTTCTTATGTGCAACCATTTTCAGCTCAGCGACATTCTGATAGCTCTGTCATCGTTGTTTTGCTCTGTTGTTCATTATAAATTATAAATTGATGAAATATAATACATTTTTAGCAAAAAAATCTTGAAGAAGGGTAACCTTTTTCTGTAAATGGAAAATGAATAAATAGGAAATATAATGAAAATTAATTTTTCGCAACAAAAAAATTAAATAACGTTAAAAAATTTAAAATAGTAAATAAAAAAGTAGCTTTCTTACATTTTTAAAAAGAAGAAGAAAAGTAATTTTTAAAATTGAAAATGAAAAAAAAAAGAAGCGAAGATATGGAAACTTGTATGAAAAAAAGATTATGTTTTTGTACAAAACAAAATTGCAAAGAAAGGTAACCTTTTATTCAATGGAAAATGGGTTATGAAAAATAATAAGTTTTACAAAAAAAAATTGTAAAGAATGGCTGGTAACATTTTTTACAAAGGAAATTGAAAAAATTGGAAATTTTATGGAAAAGAATACTTTTTTTTATAGAAAATATGTAAAGACAGGTAACAATTTCAAACTTGGAAAAAATGAAAATGACAGGTTAAATAATTTTCAATTTCTTATTAAAGAAAGCTAACATTTTTTAATTAGATAATTTATGAAACAATAAGAAAATTTGAATTTTTTTTTTTTTTTTTAAAAATCCTTGTCAAATTGAAAATTGAAAAACTGAAAAAGTTTAAAATGTTATGAAAATAATAACAAAGTATGTGTTGGAAAAANCATGTCAAGATCTAAATTAACTATGACAAAAGTCACAATCTCGTGAATGAGAATTATCCTACGTGTCACGCTCACGTTCAGAGATCCAGTTTTATATAATAAGATATGTAAAGAAAGGTAACAATTTCAAACTTGGAAAAAATGAAAATGACAGGTTAAATAATTTTCAATTTCTTATTAAAGAAAGCTAACATTTTTTAATTAGATAATTTATGAAACATTAAGAAAATTTGAATTTTTTTTTTTTTAAAAACAAATCCTTGTCAAATTGAAAATTGAAAAACTGAAAAAGTTTAAAATGTTATGAAAATAATGACAAAGTATATGTTGGAAAAAAGGAAAACAATCTATGACTTTTTGTTTTTTCATTTTTTCATTTTTTCATTAAAAGTATAAATTTTTTCAAATTTTTTTCCGAATTTATAATAAGGTTTGCTTCCCTTTTTTTTCCAATGCACGTACATTTTGATTTTACCCTATATTTTACTTATACATTTTGGGAAAGATGGTTTTTATATATATATGAAATGGAGAATTTATGTAGTAAGTGCATTCCTTTTGTTAAGAAAGATAAATAATTAAATAATTATCCTCTTTTCCACCCCCAACTTACCGACGCACTCATCCTTTTGTATATATATATATGTGTGTTGTGTGAAGTAAGAAATACGCTCAATTCTTCTCTCTCTCTCACCTCACACACAACTCTCTCGATCAACTCATCTCTCTCTACACTTCTCTCTCTCCATCCATTATCTATTCGCAAACAAAGTATATAATATATATATATTCACCAATATAATATATCATAATTTATAACACGTTATCAGCACGATCGTTCCCCGATCCGTCCATATACCGAAAAATGTGAGGTTTAATTTATGTTCAATCTATTTACGTTTATATATTGTTTCGGGAATGATAGGCTATGCCTTCCCCGAACCGATCGTTATGAAAGGCTATGCCTTCACGATAATGATCATATGAGACTATGTCTCCTCAGATCATATGGTAGGCTCTGCCTCCATAAAATGAATGTCCTGGTGACATTTTCAATTTCATCCAGAAGACGAAAATTTTACAGTTATTATTATCGGAGCGCGGCTCGGCCGCCCCATTATTAATTTATTATTTTCGCAATAATTACCTATCTCACTTCATTTATTATCAATATTATATTGGACGGCTGAGCCGCCACATATTTTATATGCTGTTTAAATATGGTTGATTCTGTTTGCAATAATTTTGTTGTTAATATTTGTTTAGATTATGGTTTTTATATAAGGAGGCTCGGCCGCCTGTATATAACCATTTTTATCTGAATTTGGTAAATTTATCTTATTGATTATCAAAAGTTTTCAGATCGATTTTTCGCCATTTCCAACGGTCATAAAACGGCTATAAAACGGCTAGTGAACAGTATTTTCAATCTATAAATATACTTATCTTTTATTCATTCTTTTCACTCAAAATCTCTCACCTTCACTAAAAATCCTTTCTAAGAAAATCATTTGTTTTTACAAAGAAGAAGAAGAAAAATGGTTCATCCGCTTTTAGTATTTGTAATAGGTTTTATGCTTGTTGCTTTTTACGGTTTACTCGTCGGAGAATTTTCTCCCGGGGAATATGTGATGAATTTTATTTTGATGTTTTATGCACTTGTATTTTTTTAAATTGCGCTATTTATTCCGGCACCTCCTATGTTTTAAATTGCTATGTATTCCTTAAAATCGCAATATTTTATTTAAATATATGTTTAATAAAATATTAATTTATGATTTCAGTTATCATGTCAAACTTGACAAAGCTCGAGATTATTACCCTTGATATTTATGGGAAAAACTATATGACATGGGCAGTAGTTGCAAAAATGCACCTCAAAGGGAAAAAACTTCTTAATACCATCGATGCGTCAGAAACGACATCGGATGAGAACAAGGCAAATGCCATGATATTTTTGTTCCACCACATCCATGATGGTCTAAAAGATCAATACATCACAAAAGAAGATCCTGCAGATATCTGGAAATCACTCAAAAATAGGTTTGATCACCAGAAATACGTGATCTTACCAAAAGCCAAACATGAGTGGCTGAATCTGCGGTTTCAGGATTACAAAAGTGTTGGTGAATATAATTCCGCTTTGTTCGGAATCACCTCCAGGATGGTGTTATGTGGAGAAGAAGTAAGCGATTATGATATGATTGAGAGAACACTCCAAACATTTCATCCTGGAAATGTAATCCTGCAACAACAATACCGGGCAAAAGTGTACACTCTTTACTCATTGTTGATGCAAACCCTCCTTGTTGCAGAGCAAAATAATCAGCTCGTGATGCTAAACCATCATACTCGTCCAACTGGATCAGCTCCATTCCCAGAAGCGAATGTTGTATCATCCAGCTACAATAATTGGCAACGACATGGACCCGGTAGAGGCCGTGGTCGTGGTCGAGTACGTGGTCGTGGACGTGGTCGAGGCCAAGGAAGAGGATTTCATTTTAATAATTTAAACACCGGGAGAATTGATAAAAATTCTCAAGAGAATAAAGTTGGTAAAACAATGAACAAGCATTATGAAAATGCTTGCTACAAATGTGGCATAAAAGGACATTGGTCCAATACATGTCGTACACCAAGACATTTGGCCGATCTGTATCAAAAATCCCAAAAGGGAAAAGAAAAGGAAGGTGAAACCAACTTCATCTCTGATGAATCTGGACCCTCTTTCGATGGCATTGATAATGATGCACATCTCGATCTTTCTGATTTCCTCGTTGATCCTGAGGATATCAACGCCCAACAAGTTGACTAAAATAAGCTATATTTTTTTTATATATAAATTTGTGTTATATGTATTTTTGTTATAAAAGTGTGTTGTAAAATAAGCTATTAATGCATTTTTTATTAATAATTTAAATCCAGAATATGTCAAGATCTGAGATTCGGGATGGAGATTTATGTCTAGCATACAGTGCCACAACGCACACAATACTTAAAGATAAAAATTCTCCTCTCTAAATTTAAAAAATTCCGTTGGAAACGTGAATATTATATATGGGAATGCAAAGATTATTATTGACTCTGGAAGAGCTTGTTTTTCAATGCCAAGGGGAACAAAGTTTGAAGTGCAAGATGCACTATATTCCCCTAAATCCTAGAGAAACTTAATAAGTTTCAGAGATATCCGCAGAAATGGATATCATATAGAAACCATGAATAAGAATGGCATTGAATATCTTTGCATCACATCACTAATTCCGGAAAGGAAAGTTATATTAGAGGAACTACTAGTATTATCCTCCGGATTATATTCCAAAAAGATTCATATAGTTGAATCATATATTACAGTAAACCCGAAGTTTACTAGTACATTTAAAGTGTGGCATGAAAGACTTGGCCACCCTGGTTCAGTCATGATGAGAAAGATTGTGCGAAATTCGAATGGCCACCCGTTGAAAAACTAGAAGATTTTTCAATCGGGAGAGTTTTCATGTAATGCATGTTCTCAAGGAAAACTCATAATTCGGCCATCACCATCTAAAATTGGGAATGAATCTCTAGTATTCTTGGAAAAAATACATGGTGATATATGTGGGCCTATCCACCCACCATGCAGGCCATTTCGATATTTTATGGTATTGATTGACGCATCCAGTAGATGGTCACATGTGTGTCTACTGACAACACGAAATACGGCTTTCGCAAAATTCATTTCCCAAATAATCAGGTTGAAAGCACAATTCCCTGAATACGCCATAAAGAAACTTAGGCTTGATAACGCTGGTGAATTCACTTCACAAGCCTTTAATAACTATTGTATGTCAATGGGAATCGATGTTGAGCATCCGGTCCTCCATGTACATACACAAAATGGCATGGCTGAATCTTTGATTAAGCGTCTGCAACTCATTGCTAGACCATTAATATTGAGAACAAAGCTCCCAATTTCTATATGGGGTCATGCTATCTTGCATGCTGCGTCACTGGTCCAGTTAAGACCAAGCGCATATAATAAACATTCCCCTTTACAATTAACATCTGGCCATGAGCCAAATGTATCTCATCTCCGTGTTTTTGGTTGTGCGGTTTATGTTCTTATAGCCCCACCATGAAGAACAAAAATGGGGCCATAAAGGAGATTGGGTATATACGTTGGTTATACATCACCAAGTACAATTCGGTACCTTGAACCGCAAACTGGTGATACGTTTACGGCTCGTTTTGCCGATTGCCATTTTAATGAAGATGAATTTCCAGCGTTAGGGGGAGGAATTAAAGAGATTCCAAAAGATGTTACATGGTGAACACCGTCTTTGTTGCACCTAGATCCCCCTACAAATCAACGCGAACTTGAAGTTCAGAAAATCGTACACTTACAAAATATGGCAAATCAGTTACCAGATGCGTTCACCGATACAAAAAGGGTGACAAAATCATATATACCTGCTGCAAATGCTCCATCAAGAATTAACGTTCTTGAAGAACAACTTGATGGGAATAGAGCAAATGAACCCAATGTTCAGTTGAAAAGGGGGAGGCTAATTAGTTCTAAAAACAAAAATCCCCGGAAGAAAAATAAATTGGGAGAACAAAATGAAAAGGTTCCCGAAGAACCATATACAGAAAAATGTCCATAAGACATACATGAAAATGTTCAAAGAGAACCACATAAAGAGATTCATCCAGAAGATGAACATGATACAGAAAAATATGAGATTTCCATCAACTACACAAAAAATGGAAAATTATGGGTTAGAAATGAAATCGATGATACCAATGGAACATTCTCCTTTTCTGTATCCGAAGAGATTATTAATGAAGATGATGATCCAGACCCAAGGTCCGTATCAGAGTGCCAGAAAAAGTCTGATTGGGAGAAATGACAAATGGCCATGAAAAATGAATTATTCTCCCTCAATAAAAGAAATGTTTTTGGACCTATTGTCACTACATCCAAAGATGTAAAACCAGTCGGGTAAAAGTGGGTTTTTGTGCGGAAAAGAAATGAGAAAAATGAAATCACAAGATATAAAGCTCGACTTGTGGCACAAGGATTTTCTCAAAGACCGGAAATTGATTATGAAGAAACATATTCCCCGGTTATGGATACAATTTCATTCAGATTTTTAATGAGCCTTGCGGCATCCAAAAATCTAGAAATGTACCTTATGGATGTAGTGACAACATATCTATATGGATCACTTAATAATGATATATATATGAAAATCCCAGAAGGGTTAAAAATGCCTGCAGCATTAAACTCAAAATCCAGAGAGATATGTACGATCAAATTAAAGCGATCACTTTACGGATTAAAACAATCCGGACGCATGTGGTATAACCTCTTAAACAAATATTTGCAAAAGAAAGGGTATGTGAATAATGCAATTTGCCCTTGCGTCTTGATATGCTCAAATTAATACCCTATAAGTACTAAAACAGTTGTTGTAGTATATATAGGGGTCGAACACAAGAACTCAAAAAAGTCACACAATAGATTATATAGACTCGAATTAAGCTAAATCAAACAATGTAATTAAATGCGAGTGCGTAAATTAAACAAGTTGTAAGTCAATTGGAAAGAAGATAGGCTCATGGTATTTCTCAGGAATTCAATGAATGTAGATAAACTAACTAACATGATTCAGATTTAGCGCGGTTCTTGAACTCAAATCACTAAAGTATAGCTAACCAACTCTCGTTGCGAAAACTATCTAAGTCTAAATCCTAGAATTCCAAATCTCTTTACGAATCCTAAAGTCTAAACCAGCTTTTAGTTCAAGTTTGATTTGTTCACAAAACAACTAAACCAAATCTCTTTGCGAATTGTTATTTTGTTCACCCTAAGTTCTATCAGGTAATTAATCGCACTCTCGTGTCTAATCAATTATCCTAAGATCTAAGTTCCAGATTCGTCAACCTATAATTAGCTATGAGAACAACATATGGTGAAGAACTAATTCAGATGGTGAATCCTAATTAACTAATTAACCTAACATTCAGAGAAAATCCTTATGAGAATCATGAACCTAACAAGGGATCTACTCAGACATGGAGATTGAAACAAGCAACATGATTGAATAGATCATCAAATCAAATAAATAGAAAAGAGTAAAACAAGGGTTCGAAATCTTCACTCAGGCGAACAGAGTTTCAGACTTGTTTCCCTCCAAAGCTCTCTCACAAAAAACTAAAGTAAAATAAAGCTTAGCCAACAAAAGTGGCTGAAAAACTTAATTATAATCCTAAAACACGTTTTGGGCTAAATTGTAAATAATAAAGTCTTCTGGACCAAGGTGCAAAATCTCCAGACTTGTAAGAAGTCGCGTTTCCTTCTCCATGTACGACGGTATTGACTGATACCATAAGTGATATCGATCGATACTCGGATAATGACGCGCTTCCTTCCTTCATGGTGTCAGTATCGATCGACACCAGGTGGTGTCGGTCGATACAAGGGCTTCAAATCACTACACGATCTCTGCTTTGCTCCAAAAAGCTCCAGAAAGCTCCAATATCTCCAATTATGCTCCAAACGTGCTCAAACCTGTAAAAGACTCTAAAACACTACAAAAACACTAGAAAGACTCTAAAAACAAGACTTGTATCATGGTCAAAAAGGGGTAAAAACCATGATATATCACGTCTTTATTAAGAAATCCTCATCATGATTTGTTATTATTGATGTATATGTTGATGACCTGAACATCATTGGAACTCAAAAGGAAATTGATGATGTAAGAACTCATATGAAAGAAGAGTTCGAAATGAAAGATCTCGGACAGACAAAATTTTGTCTTGGACTCCAGATAGAGCATTTCCGAGATGGAATATTTTTCATCAATCAAATTATACCAAAAGGATCCTACTTTTATATGGATAAAGCAAATCTCTTGAGTACCCCGATGGTCAATAGATCGCTCAATGTTGAAAAAGATCCATTCCGACCTTGTGAAGATAACGAGAAAGAGTTAGGTCCTGAAGTACCTTATATGAGCGTTATAGGAGGATTTATGTATCTTGCAAATTGTACCCGACCAGATATAGCATTTGTTACAAATCTACTTGCAAGATATAGTTCGTCACCTACGCGCAGACATTGGAATGGGATAAAACATATTTTTCGTTATCTTTAGGGAACGATTGATTTGGGATTATTTTATCCTCGAAATTCCAAATTTGGTTTAGTTGGTTTTGCAGATGCAAGATATTAATCAGATCCGCATAAATCTCGGTCCCTGACTGAATATGTTTTCACCATTGGAGGAACTGCAATCTCATGGCGATCCCAAAAACAAACTTTGGTTGCCACTTCTTCAAATCATGCAGAAATTATTGCGTTTCATGAGGCATGTAGAGAATGTGTATGGCTCATATCCATAACTCACCACATTCAAGAAGCCACTGGAATAATACTAGCAAAGAGCCAACAATCTTGTATGAAGATAACGCTGCATGTGTTGCCCAGACAAAAGAAGGCTATATCAAGAGCGACAGAACAAAACACATCCCTCCAAGATTTTTCTCTTACACACAAGAGCTCGAGAAAAATCAAGAAGAGGATATCCGATATATTCGCTCAAGTGACAATGCACCAGATTTATTTACCAAGGCGCTTCCTATTACAACATTCAATAAACATATTCAAAGTATCGGAATGCGTCATCTACGTGATCTATAAGGAAGAGATCATATCCATCATTTCGAAGGGGAGACTGCACTCTTTTTCCCTTGTCATGGTTTTTATCCCATTGAATTTTTCCATGATTAGGTTTTTAACGAGGCAGTACGTAACATGTTAACGGTGATGGATAATTAAGAGGGAGTGTTAAGAAAGATAAATAATTATCCTCTTTTCCACCGCCCCACTTACCGACGCACTCATCCCCTTGTATATATATATGTGTCGTGTGAAATAAGAAATACACTCAATTCTTCTTTCTCTCTCTCTCTCACTTCACACACAACTCTCTCGATCAACTCATCTCTCTCCATTTCTCTCTCTCCCTCCATTATCTCTTCGCAAACAAAATATATAATATATATATATATATATATATATTCACCAATATAATATATCATAATTTATAACACCTTTAAACTAAATTAGCCTAACCTAAGCACCTAACCATTTTTGGTGTTCACACTTGTCTAGACTCTAGAGTTACACAAGCAAAACATAATTTCATGTATATATACATTATCGATAGATCCATGGAGACAAAGTTTTGTTGATTCGTCTTAACACCTCAAGATCACTATCCAAAGCGACCTCGTCCTCGCCACCACTATCTGTCACACCTTCGGTTCGGGGGATGGTTCTACACACAATGACTTCGTCTAGCCACGGGCTAGAAGTCGCTCGAGCCATGTACAGTACCTAATACGGCGAGACGGTCGACGAAAACATGTTAGCAGCATACTACATATATATGTTCACTTTTATATATATATATATAATAGTTCGATTCGGGTATTGATTTGATGATCATTTCTTCTCCTTTTTATATATAATAGTTCAGTTATTGAATCTCAAGAGATACGATTGAGACTTCTTTCCTGAAGACTTACGCACCTATGAACCAAAGCAATCGGATCTTGTTAAGACTGTTGGCGAAACTTTTCAATCAGGTTAGTAATCACTCAATCTCTATAAACGTATATCATTTGAACCACAAGCAGGTTTGATGTCGAATCAAATTTGATAAGGAAGTGTTTAGTGCCAAAGTCAAAATTGCATATAAATTGAACACAACCCAGTGATAAATCGATATGGATATATTCAATTTTTACTGGCCACTGTAATCAATATAACACGTCATAGAGTTTAGAAAAAAATAGTGTCTTATGGACCCTAATTTTTTAGTTATATTCAAGGATGTTTTTTTCTTACCTTTTCTTTATATTCAAGGATGTTACGTTAGATAAAAAAACCTTACACTACTCGGATCCTAAAAAACTTTATTCATTATAAACTTTGAATAACCATGAAAGTACCTAGTACTGGTAGAGCCGCTTCAGTCGAAATTTCGGCACTTGCTAACGAGAAAGTTGTCACGTACGCTTAACCATCGATGATGTCGAAAGCTTGGATTTTGGTATGGAACGGCATTTTTTTCAAATCACTCAAACGACGGCTTAAAAGAGAAAAAAAACGACAGTTTTCTCTAACACTGATAAACCATGTTTTTACCGGTTTCTAACCCTTGTTTTTGTGTCTTTTATCGAGTCAAAATTTGTTTTTAGATTCTTGTAGTCATTTATTGAGTCTTTTCAGGTTTTAGGTGACCTAGAAAGAAAATGAGCCGTTTTGGGTGAAAATAAGCATATGGATATGCATAATCATGCAGAGGCGTCAGAAGTTTGGCATTCGTTAAAAAACTTTCCACCGATGGATCGAGCTCAAATTCTGAAACAAGATAGCGCAATGAATTATCTTTCATTTGGAAGTGGTTTGAGGTCATTCCAACGGTGCGATCAAAAGTTATGCCAGTTTTCGTGAAGATAGTCCAGTCTGGCGAGCAGAAGAAGCATGTGCAGAGAGGGAGCCTGGATCGATCGATCCACCCTTGGATCGATCGATCCGATTATTTTGCGAACAATTTCCAGATCGATCAGACTCGTCTAGACCCAGAACGATCGATCCACTTTCATGACGAAAAAGGCAGTTTTCAACTTATTATTTTGCCTTGGAATCATCCCAACTCGACCTAATTCGGCCCAAAACCTATTTATACTTATTTTAAGCCACTTTCTAAGGCTAGACTTTATTTTTTCTTAGACATCTTTCATCTCTTTTAATTGTATGCTTGGGAGAAGATCTTTGAACCATTTCTGACAAACTTGGAGAAGATTTTTGAACACTCTTATTATCTATTGAAATTATTTTATGATTTCTCTCATACCTCTTTGCTTATTCTTTGCAACTATGTGTGAGTAGATTTCATAGTTAGGTTTTAGGGTTTTCAAGGGAATTCATGAATTGCTAGTTTAAGATTGTTAGATAGGGAATTATCGATTGGTTTCTTCGTCTATTGTTGATCTTATTTCTGGAACTTGACACGCTGCATAGTTTCTGATATTAGGTGTATTTACGCGCCGAAATCGTTTGTTAAATTTCCTGAAAGAACATAGATGAGCAAAATATCTTTAGCCAACGGAAGTTTATGTTATTGTGTTTTGTGAACTTATCAAACTCGCTTATAATGCATGTTTAGGTTGTTGAATTCAAACGGGAGTTAGTATTCATATATCTAATACATAGGGATTTAATACTCTGGGAAGAGATTGATCTAATCTAGTGATTTGAGTTCGAGAACGATGCTTAATGCTTTCCTTGCCTTATTTTTTGTTTTGCAATTCATGGTTCCTGCGAATTTCCTTGAAGCCTTACGCCTTTAATTCATAAGTTTAATTCGTTTTTATTTAGCTTGTTATTTCATTGCATTAAAACCACAAACAACTCTCATTAGTCTTGGTCTCTGTGGATTCGATCCCTTTTATACTACTTTGTTTACTGTGCTCTTGCAGTAGTTATTTATAGGGTTAAACCTAAAGTGTTTCAAGTTTTGGCGCCGTTGCCGGTCTTGGACTAGAGTTCAGACTAAGACACTGACTTTTACTAACTTTTTATTTTCTTCCTTTTTGTTTCTTATAGTTGATGGCCATGGACTACAATGATTTGCCACAAGAAGAGGATGCCACATTTGATGAATACATTCAAGATGAGCCATACGTGAAGCCACCATTTGATGAAAGTGTACTCACACCGGAACAAAAAGTGCAGTTTGATGAACTTTGCAAAGAAAACCCAACAATGAAAAGGAGTAGCCTAGCAGCTATGATCCGATTAAATGTTATCTCGTACCGGGCAGAACTTGAAGGAAGGGAGCTCACAATGTCTGAGATAATGGTAGCTCATGCACTTGAAGAGATAATATATTGGGTTCCACCATGCCAACTAGAAGGTATTTTTTACTCAACCTTTGAAATCTATGATTATGAGGATACTCATTGGCCTTGCATTGAAGATGTAGCTTCTAGTTCACATACTCTCATGCTTATTGATGAATGCTATGATTTAATATGTGAGTCTCAAAGACTAGATACCTTAAGAGAAGAAAAGCTTGCTAGAGATTACCATGAAGTATGCTTTGATATTAATTATCTATGTGCTTCGAATGTTCATGATCTCGAGTTTAAGTTTTCAATGCATGGGGAATCTAGATCTCTTCTTGAAAAATCTTACCTAGGGGATGTGCTTGATATAGATAAGATCTTGAATGAGATAGATGACCCTAAGGTTGAGATGGAATCTAGGAATGAGGATGTTGTGTTTTACATGATTGATGGAGATGAAGTTGACTATTTTGTGATTAACTCGTTTAAACCTGAAGTTGACTTTATTTTTCCATCAAATGCATTTAATCCTCATGAGCATCTCACCATCAAGGAAAATTCCAAGATATATTCTACATTTGTAGTAAACTTCCTTGATGTGAGTTTTGTCTCTTTGCCATGGATAGTTGCGTGCTATGTTGCACATTTTGTTTCTTGTCCTAACAGGAGAAGGATCAAAGGTGCATTGGCTCAACCTTTTGATTCTCATGATTAACATCTGAGACCGAAGTCAAGCTAACGACTATAAACAAGCGCTTGGTGGGAGGCAACCCACCGGTAAGTTTTCTTTTCTTTTCTTTTATTTTTCTTGAGTATGTTATGCCTTCCTCTTGATTTATTTTTACACCGAGATGGTGTGAAGTAAGTCTGGGGGAGGGTCTTTGTCGTTACTAATGTTGTTTTCTTTCTTTTGTTTTCTCTCTTGAGTCATTTTTGGTGTTTTTCTTGAGTCATTTTATTGAGTTAAAATTTGTTGGAGATGATGATCATGATCCTGGATTTCTTGTTATGATTTTTCTTCTAAGTAACCATTGTTGCAGGAGTAGCTTCATATCAGACTAATGAAAATCCAAAGGCTGACCAGTTAATAAGAGGCATCTATGTTTCCAGAGCAATTCAAATAGCATGAGCTAGTTTCTAAGCTCTTCCGTTTACCTCATTGTTGTGATTAGTGTCTTCAGAGCTTGACTCCTCATTCGTATCTGACAAAGACGACATGTGTGAAAAATATGATTTTCCTCTCCTTGTTCTTAAAAAAAAAAAAAAAAAAAAAACCCAATGACAAGGCTAGGAAATTTCCCGTGATGCCATTATGTGTCTTCGAAGCTCAGGTTATAGGTGTGGCTAGGAAAATTTCCCGTGATGTCATTATTCACCTATTCCTTCGAGAAGAAGAATAAAATGAATAAGTCTGGGGGAGAGGAAAATACCATAAAGTGTGAAGGTTGGCATGTCGTGATATCGAAAGGGAAAAAGTCTAAAAGGTTCTTGGCATTATGACCTATCGGTGAGACCCAGCAATGATGGCTATTGAATTATTTTGTGAGACTACACGTTGAATCTGGGAAAGCTGTGATGCTCGCGGAGAAGTACATGGTGGTTCGATTTAGAGCTGGTTTGACAATATGTGGATTACTAAGTTGAATGGTCATTGCAGTGTTCTAAAGAAAAAGTGAATCTCCGTGTTTTCAAACCTCTTCCTTGTTCTTGGTATTATGTTTGCTTGAGGGCAAGCAAAAGACTAAGTCTGGGGGAGTTGATAAACCGTGTGTTTACCGGTTTCTAACCCTTGTTTTTGTGTCTTTTATCGAGTCAAAAATTGTTTTTAGATTCTTTTAGTCCTTTATCGAGTCTTTTCAGGTTTTAGGTGACCTGGGGAGAAAATGAGCCTTTTTGGGTGAAAATGAGCATATGGAGAAGCAGAATCATGCAGATGCGTCAGAAGTTTGGCATTCGTTGAAGAACTTGCCACCGATGGATCGAGCTCAAATTTTGATACAAGATAGAGCAATGAATTAGCTTTCATTTTGGAAGTTGTTTGAAGCCATTCCAACGGTGCGATCAAAAGTTATGCCAGTTTTTGTGAAGACAGTCCAGTCTGGCGAGCAGAAGAAGCATGCGCAGAAAGGGAGCCTGGATCGATCGATCCGATTATTTTGTGGACAATTTCCAGATCGATTTGACTCTTCTGGATCGACCGGTTCAAGCACAGAACGATCGATCCCCCTTGGGATCGTCGATCCACTTTCCTGACGAAAAAATGCTGTTTTAACTTTCTATTTTGTCTTGGAATCATCCCAACTCGACCTAATTCGGCCCAAGACCTATTTATACTTATTTTAAGCCACTTTCTAAGGCTATGTTTTATTTTTCTTAGACATATTTCATCTATTTTAATTGCATGCTTGATAGAAGATCTCTGAACCACTTCTGACAAACTTGGAGAAAATTTCTGAACCCTCTTATTATCTATTGAAATTCTTTATGATTTCTCTCATACCTCTTTGCTTATTCTCTGCAACTATGTGTGAGTAGATTTCAAAGTTAGGTTTTGGGGTTTTCAAGGGCATTCATGAATTGCTAGTTTAAGATTGTTATATAGGGAATTATCGATTGATTTCTTCGTCTATTGTTGATCTTATTGCTGGAACTTGACTCGCGACCTAGTTTCTGATATTAGGTGTATTTACGCGCCGAAAGCGTTTGTTAAATTGCCTGAAAGAACATAGATGAGCAAAATATCCTTAACCAACGGGAGTTGATGTTATTGTGTTTTGTGAACTTATCAAACTCGCTTATAATGCATGTTTAGGTTGTTGAATTCAACGAGAGTTAGTATTCATATATCTAATACATAGAGATTTAATACTCTGGGAAGAGATTGATCTAGTATAGTGATTTGAGTTCGAGAACGATGCTTAATGGATTCCTTGCCTGATTTTCTGTTTTGCAATTTATGGTTCTTGCGAATTTTCCTGAAGCCTGACGCCTTTAATTCATAATTTTAATTCGTTTTTATTTAGCTTGTTATTTCATTGCATTAAAACCACAAACAACTCTCATTAGTCTTAGTTTTACTTTCCTCTTGCATTCTCGTAGTGTTTCTCTTGGTCTATGTGGATTCGATCTCTTCTATACTACTTCGTTTGTTGTGCTCTTGCAGTAGTTATTTATAGGGTTAAACCTGAAGTGTTTCAAACACCAAAAAATCCCAGAGATATAAAATAGATCTATCAGATGGATTCTTTTGTGATATGGATCTTGCTTCAAACAAACAAACAAAAATTAACGGAAGAGAAGAAATGCAAATGAGAAGAGAGTGTGTTTCCATCTCGAACTCAAAAAATCAAAATCAAACCCAGAAAAAAATACCCTGTCTTCTCATTTGCGTTTCTTCATCTTCCATTTTTGTTTGTTTGTTGGAAGCAAAGATCGATCTTTTGTCCATTCGTAGAAATATTTGATTTCTATGTGATTTTTGAATTAGCGAAAAATATTCCTTTGCTTTCTTTTATTTTTAGGGTTTCGTTTGAGTGATCTGAAAAGAATGTCATTCCGTACCAAAGTTCAACCTTTGGATGTCGATGGTTGGTGATGAGACAAGTTCTGACGGATTTAAGGTGTATTTAGGGTTTAGGATTTGGAAATTGAGAAAAATATGATCACTAACCATAATTTATATGTTACATTCACAAAAGTTGTTAATTCAACAACAATCTAACTTTTATATTGTTTTTTTTTTAACTTTTACAACATTAAACTTCTATACTTCCCAAAACATATACTATAACGTATATTAATACTTCGAACATATTTCAAAAAATTTACAAAACACATTTTAAAGTAGGATGTTTATCTATGTTTCCAACATATTTGAAACTTTGACCATTTAAAACTGATTTATATATAATAGAGAATATTTATCCATGTTTCCAACAAATTTTAGACCAAATCCTAAACTCTAAACCACAATTTTAGAGAGTATCCATCGAAATACTTTCTAAAACGTGTTTAAAACATGAAAAACGTAGGAAATTCACATTTTATGAGATCCGTCAGATATATATTTTCTGATTTTTAATAATTTTAATATACTTAATAACTAAAGATGTTATATTTAGTAACAAGAATGATCGTACCAAAATATATATGCTCGATAACAACATAATAACCTGGTTTTTAACTCTAAAATCCGTCGGAAATCCGTCATAATATTTCTACGAATTTCCGACATATTTTTTTTGTCAGAAATCCGTCGAAAATTTCCGTCGGAAATGGGCTTGTTTTTTTTTGTAGTGATTGAAGCGGCTCTTTGAGTGTCAGTTCACTCTGAAGAGCTTCTTTGGCATAAATCCACGCTTTCGAGATGCAATTCTGGAGAATTTGAACCAAGCTTGGTGTGTCCGAGATACATGAATTTGAACTATATCAAGAATCCCAACAGTGAAAAACAATCATGGTGTGTGGGTCGCAACTACCGCAACCGTTTCAACGAAAGATGCACCGATAGCTACATGCCCGACTCAAAGTGTTTTTCTGCCTAAATAAAAGAAATTCTTTGGCCCATTAACAAACTTTTTCGGAAAAAAAAAACTAAAACAACAAAATTTTGTTTCAAACCTGACAACTTGAAGTCATGTAATCAATACTATAAAACATTTTGTGCATCTCCAGGAGATGACACATCAGCTTTTTCATGCTTTGAGAAACTGTCACCTCAATTAATTAATATAAATTTGTACACATCACTTTTCAATGTTTACAAAAAAATCAATATGCTCAATCTTTTTAGTCTTCGTCTTCTTCGCCCATAGTTTAACTTGAATTAGTTTGTCTTCCCATGTTGAAATCTAGAATTGAGTTTTCTTCATTATACAGTTAACTAAAACATCCTTTTAAGAGTTGTCCATCTCTCTTCACCTTCTTCTAGGGTATACAAACTCCATCTTCGTTCTCCCCAAATCCCAGATTCACCTCGTCTTCCATATTCGTTTCATCTTTCACATATAAGAGAAGGATAATATTTCGATAAAAAAAAATCAAAAATATCTCAAGGATTTATCTCAATGCTATGGTGATTTTGCAGGGTAGATTTAATTCTTAAGGAGACAACTATAATTGGTTTATCATTTTCGAACCATCTTAGAGCCGATAAGGTAAAATTAATCATCCAATCAATGTTTAATCCTCAAAACCAAAACATATATCAATATATATTTTCTGTTTCAGGAGCAGAGAGGACAAAAACCACGGTTTTCCACCGTTATTCGTGCACGGACAGCTACAACACACATCCGTCGAACGAGGCCTCGCCGGAGCTAAAGAAAACTCAAACACAAGGCACTGCAATTGTCACTGGAGCTTCGTCTGGTTTAGGTTTAGCCACCGCAAAGGCTTTAGCTGACACAAGGAAATGCCAAATATTTTGGTAATTTTGAATCAACAAATTCTTTCAAATAACAAAATCCTCTCTTACATGTTATAGACTATGTCATTCTCTATAGTTTTGTTCTACGGGTTATTGACCTTCTCCATGATCCTATGACCACGGTGGCGTTGGGGTTCCACAGTGGTGATCCTCCTGAGATTTGGGCTCCACGATATGATGGAGGCGATCGAGAAGTGACACGATTTTGGCTTTGGCTCCGCCGGGTTTGGTAGCTATGATCACCGGCGGAGTTCTGATCAAGGTGAAGTAAGATCTGAGATCTCTGAGAACGGTGAGGTGTGGTGGAGCGTCGTTGAGCAAAAAGGTTACGAAGGGTTTTTGTAAATCAATTGTTGCCGAATTTAAAAGTGATCTTCTTGATCCATCATTTATCTTTGCCTTGGACTATGTTGGAATGTGTTTCATTCATCCTTCGAGGTTTACAACATTAGATTTTTAGCCATGCATGGACATATGTGCTGCTTACATTATATAGAATATAAATTTCAAGAATTGTGTCGACGTTGTTCATTGCTTATGTGCAGGTTTTAACCCATTATATTTTTAGTTGGTTATACATGTTTATAAAGTCATTTTTCTTGATTTTGTTGTGATATGCAGTGCTCTCGTAAAACAATTAATTTAATAATTTTGGTCGGATAAATATTTGTTTATCAAAAATATAAAGTTTCTTTCATCATTTTGAATGGATTCTGAATTTTGTCTCAAATATTCAATTCAAGCACTACAAGAAAACACACGCATTTCCGATGGCGTTTTCGACGGGTTCCAAACCATCGGAAATTTCCGACGGAATACCGAGGGTAGATCGAGGGAATTCCGACGGATATATTCTCTCGGAAATCTGTCGGAATATTCCGACGGATTCAATTCCCTCGGAATTCGGTCGGGCAATTCCGACGGATTTCCGACGGAATATCGACGAACCAATATGCCCTCGGAAAACGATCGGAATTTTCTGACCGATTATCAGCCGTCGGAAATCGGTGGGTATTTTCCGACCGATTTCCGACGGATATATATATATATTTTGCTTTGTAAATACTTCTCCCC
>PKMM01057010.1:0-52540 GCA_002933915.1 Eutrema heterophyllum
AATATTTACAATGGATAGGCTTGGGGTGTCTCCCAAGAGCACTTTGTTTAACGTCACTAAGTTCGACATGGTTACCCGCTTAGGCGGAAGGAACATCATTGAGAGGAATCGAGACGCTCTCCTCAATGATTTCATTGGCATGGTACGGTTTGAGTCTTTGGCCATTAGCAACGAACTCTTCTCCGTTCTTGTTCACGAGAACAACGGCTCCATAGGACCTTACATCCTTGACCACAAAGGGGCCGGACCACTTGGAGCGCAGCTTCCCGGGGAACAGCTTCAACCGGGAGTTAAAGAGCAAGACTTGATCTCCGGCCTTAAAGTCTTTACGCACAATCTTCTTGTCATGAAAGGCCTTGGTTCTTTCCTTGTAGATCTTGGAGCTTTCATAGGCTTCGAGCCTAATCTCATCGAGTTCTTGAAGTTGGATCAAGCGCCTCTCTTGTGCTGATTTGAGATCAAAATTGAGAAGCTTCACGGCCCAAATGGCCTTGTACTCGAGCTCGAGCGGTAAGTGGCATGATTTCCCGTAGAGAAGATTGAACGGTGTAGTCCCAATAGGTGTCTTGAGTCAGTCGTCTTTGTGTCAAATTTGTTTCATTGAGTCAAAATTTTGTTAGAGATTATGATCGTGTTCTTGACTCTTTTGTTCTGACTTTGCTTCTAAGTGACCACTGTTACAGAATCAGTTACAGATCGACTAATGAAAAATCCAAAGGCTGACCAGTTAACTAGAAGACACACATGTTTCCAGCAGAGTTCTTTTAAAGCCTGAGCCAAATTTCTGCACTTCATCAATGTGGTTAGTATTCACAGAGTTTGATTCCTCATTCATATCTGACAAAGGAACCCATGTGTTTAAAGTAATGGTATCTCTCTCCCCTGTTATAAGTTAATAAAAAAGAGCATAAAAAGATGAAATGATTTTCTCCTAAGTAGAGGGTTATGAATGTTTCTAGCGATCCCATTATTCTACTTGGTGAGGAATGATCACATAGAGGATTGGAAGCGAGGCTAGGATTTTCCTATGATGCCATTATTCGACTTCACCCTTTGATACATTGAGAGGGAAGAACCGGGGATTCGGTGGCAAACACCATCAATACTCGCGTCTCAGACCTTAATGTGTATATGCGAATCTAAAAAAAAAAAAAGAGAACAAAATAAGAAATAAGTCTGGGGGAGAGAAAGTGATACAAAAAGTGTGAAATTGGGTGGTTCCTTGTCATGATATTGTATGGAAAAGAATCTAGAAGGTTCTTGGTATTAATCACAGCGATGAACCTGGTGATGATGGGTTTAATTGAACGATACTGCGAGATAATGTGTGTAGTCTGGGGAAGCTGCGAATGCCTAAGGAGAAGTACATGGTGGTTAGTTTTGGAACTGGTTATGTGACATTTGGGTGCTTGGGAAAAGGTTCATTGCAATGCTTCATGAACAGGTGAGTCTCCGTGTTTTCAAACCTCTTTCTCTGGTTTAGTCTTCTATTTGCTTGAGGGCAAGCAAATGCTAAGTGATACGGAATTGCCCAAAAACGACTCAAAGGTTGGTGACGGGATAATCCTCGACTCAGTTGAACCGCAAACGATTCAAATGAACAAGGCGGGGAATGACTTCAGGCCTAGAAACTCGTGGTGCAATGGGAAGAGATGCAAGAATCACTCTCGATATTTCTCAACGCTTGACACACTTAAACGCTCTCAAGAACTAAAATCGGTAGCAAGGTCCGCGCACAAAGGTGATGACAAACCTTTATGAATTGACCAGTTGATTATTTGGAATCACACCAAGATAATCGAAAAGTTCACACAGAACTAAAGAGAATCACTCTCTAAGAAATAGCAAATCATTTGCTAGAGTTTATAAAATTCAAAGTTGGATGATTTATTTCACAAGGGTTTACAATGCTTATATAGGAGAAACAAAAACTAACTCTAGTAAAAACTTAACTCTAGTTGAGTAAACATCACTCATAAAATTAAGGAAAAGAAATCAAAACATAATCATAAAAGAAACACACACTTGCACACACT
Source organism: Eutrema heterophyllum (assembly GCA_002933915.1). Taxonomy (NCBI): domain Eukaryota; kingdom Viridiplantae; phylum Streptophyta; class Magnoliopsida; order Brassicales; family Brassicaceae; genus Eutrema; species Eutrema heterophyllum. The sequence continues at coordinate 2,037 of PKMM01057010.1, forward strand.
TGCACAAAAGAGAACACACTAGACACAACTTGCACAACTTGCAAATGGTTGGCGCATGAACAGTAACCCGTGAACAGTGCACACGTTTTCAACCTTCTAGATCACCCCAAATAGTTCTTGGCTGCTGGATTTAGATCATAGGTTTTATGGGCTTGTTTTTGGGCTGGGTAATTCACAAAAACAAGTGAAGAACATTGTTGGGCTGTTGTTCTTGGATCATGTTTTAATTGGCCTTGTTTTGGACTTGGATGCAAGTTAAAACAAGTGTTTGGGCTTGATCATGATTTATGTGCCAAATCCCTTCAAGTAACCCAGCAATGGCCTTAGCAAGTTTTCTGGTTCTTGCTCTTGTCATAGGTCCTTTCGGAACAAGCAACGTATCTTCTGGTTCAAGCTCACTCTCGGTTGCATGCTCAACTTCAAGCTCATCTTCCTTGCTGCTGTTAGGCACGATCACATCAGCTAAGTTTGGGGGAGTTGATATATCATGGTTTTTACCCCTTTTAGGCCATGATATAAGTCCGTTTTATAGAGTTTTTCTACTATTTTGTAGTGTTTTAGAGTCTTTTACAGGTTTTAGCACGTTTGGAGCATAATTGGAGATATTGGAGTTTTTTGGAGCATTTTGGAGCAAAACAGAAGTTCGTGTAGCTGAGTACCCGATTTGAAGTCTCAGTGTCGATCGATACTGACTGGTATCGGTCGATACTCACTGCAGCAAGACACGAGTCGCGACTTTTATGAAGAGTATAAGACTTTATTATTTACAATTTAGCCCAAAACGTGTTTTAGGAGTTTAAATTAGGTTTTTAAGCCACTTTGGCTATTACGTTCTAATTAAGTTTTAGTCTATTCTAGACTTAGAGAGAGATTTGTTACAGGGTTTTTGGAGAGACAACTCTGAACTCCTGTTTCTTATTGATTTCTTTGATGATCTATTCAATCATGTTGTTTTCATTCTTCATGTCTGAGTAGATCCCTTGTTAGGTTCAGAGTTCTCATAAGGATTTTCTCTGAATGTTAGGTTAATTGATTGATTAGGATTCACCATCTGAATTAGTTCTTCACCATAGGTTGTTCTCATAACTAATTCTACGTTGACGAATCTGGAACTTAGATCTTAGGATAATTGATTATGCATGAGAGTGCGATTAATTACCTGATAGAACTTAGGGTGAGCAAAATAACTATTCGCAAAGAGATTTGGTTTAGTTGTTTAGTGAACAAATCAAACCTGAACTAAAAGCTGGTTTAGACTTTAGGATTCGCAAAGAGATTTGGAATTCTAGGATTTAGACTTAGGTAGTTTTCGCAACGAGAGTTGGTTAGCTATACCTTAGTGATTTGAGTTTAAGAACCGCGCTAAATCTGAATCCGGTTAGTTAGTTTATCTACATTCATTGAATTTCTGAGAAATACCCTGAGCCTATCTTCTTTCCAATTGATTTACAACTTGTTTAATTTACGCACTCGCATTTAATTTCATTGTTTGGTTTAGCTTAATTCGAATATATATAATCTATTGCGTGAATTCTGGAGTTCTTGTTTTCGACCCCTACATATACTACAACAACTGATTTAGTACTTATAAGGTATTAATTTGAGCATATCATGTATATGTGTTTTATAAAATAGAAATCTTTCAAAATTTATTTAACATATTTTAGTTTACTCTTTAAATAGAGAGTTGTAGTATTAGAATTAGAATAAAAATTATTATAAAATCATATTTAGAATAAAAATGATTGAAAATTTATGGTTTATGGTATAAATTTGTGACTTATTAAATATTGTCGCAAAACAGTTGCATTTTGTAACCAGTTTAAAACGATTTTGCGACCGTATCAAATTTAATGAAATTTTTGTCAAATGTCAAACAATTTTGGTGAAATGCTAGGCGACCATTTATCCCCATTTTTGTTATTTCCGACCACTTTACCACTAACTATGGACTCCTTTCTTATTTAGTAAGTTCAGTTTTTTTGCTTTCTCTTTCTCTTCTCGTTCCTCGATTTCTTCTTGGTTCTCACCAGATACTCTAGAAAATTTATCTCTCTCCCTTCTCTCCCATCTCACTCCGTTCAACCTCTCAATTTCCCTCTCCTCAAACCATTTCCCCGTTTCTCCACACGAATCGCCGCTGCACCACGAGACGACGCTCCTCCTCCTCCTTCACCTTCCGAATCTCCGTCTCCCCAACCGCCGCAAGGGGCGAAGTTAGTCCCGCTACTTCTCTCCGTCTCCGTCTCCGGCTGTCAACCCTCTGTGTCTTTTCCGGCGAAGCCCAACTCCTTCCTCTTTCTCTCATTTTCTCCGATTTTAATTACTATGCTTATTTCCGATTTTGATTCCTCTTTCTCTTCTTCTTCTCCTCTTCTTCTCCACTTCGTCTCCTTCCTTCTCTTCTTCCCCACTCAGTTTCGTTTTCTTATCCTCTCCGGCGATTGACTCTCTCTCACGCTCTCGCCGCCTCACCTAACCTCCCATCTCTCTCTTGATTTGTGCCTGCTGTTTCGTGTAATTGACATCGCTTAGTGCAATGATTCATGATTTCACTTATCCTTTTGCTCTGGTGTAGCATTTCGCTAACCTTTAATTCATTTTCCTACATGTATCTGTGATGAATTGATTTATGAAAGCAATGAAACTCATCGCGTGAGTCGTAGACATCTATTTAGTGGTCTCTATTTGGTATTAGATGATTGATTTCTATCATGTTAGTCTGAGATTTTTTCAATCCCATTGATCATTTACTTGTTTATCTAGTTGCTATGTCTCTTTCTTTGGTTATCTTTGGAATGCAGGACAGAACTTTGTCGTTTCAGTGGACAGAAGATTTACCCAGGAAGGGGAATCAGATTTATCCGAGCTGATTCTCAGGTAGTTCTTTTTTAGAAATATTGGGATTATTAAACTGATGATATAATTAGCAAACGTTCTGATCTTTAGTCACGTAATGTTTGGGTATTGTTTCCATGGCTCGTCAGGTTTTCTTGTTTGCGAACTCTAAGTGCAAAAGGTATTTCCACAACAAATGGAAGTCATCCAAGCTTACATGGACTGCCATGTACAGAAAGCAGCACAAGAAGGTAAATTTATGTGTTGTGGATTGAAAAGTTCTTGATTTTGTAAGAGTCCTGTGAGTCTCTAGGATTCTGCTTTGGACTATGAGAGTTATCCTGACCAGAAAACTTTTAAAATTCTGATCTTATTAGGACGCAGCACAAGAGGCTGTCAAGAAGAGAAGACGCGCCACCAAGAAGCCATACTCAAGGTCCCTCGTTGGTGCTACCTTGGAAGTTATTCAGAATAAGAGAGCTGAGAAGCCAGAAGTTCGTGATGCAGCAAGAGAAGCTAATCTGCGGTCAGTTTTTCTCTCTCAATTCATTCAATTAGAACAACTCTTTGATTTCAAAAAGTGATTGCCTCAAGTGAATTGTGATGGATCCTACAGTGAAATCAAGGAAAGAATCAAGAAGATCAAAGATGAGAAGAAGGCTAAGAAGGCAGAGTTTGCTTCTAAGCAACAGAAGATTCAGGCAAAGATCCCCAAGGCTGCTGCAAAGGGTGGTCTCAAGTTGGGAGGTGGTGGTGGCAAACGCTGAAGAGCCAAAACCATCTTTTTCTCACTGTGTTTGCTGCTAGTGGTTGGTTACTTTTATTAGTTAAATGATGATTTCAGAATATTCTGCAAAACGTAAACCTTGTTATTTGCTTGTCTTCTACTTTTTGCTACTCTTATAAACTCGGAGTTAAGAATTTTGCTGCTTATGAACTCTTCTCTTTTTGTAGCATTTTTCGTTCGATTCCTAAACCAGACTTTTTGGGTTTTCATTGGTTTAGTTTGTAATTTCAATTTCTATTTTAATTTTGAAATTATGGAATTGGAATTTTGAAATTAGAATTTTAGAATTGAAATTTTCGAATTATGGAATTTTAATTTTTTTCGCAAATTAATCTCTAAATTACCATTGATAGTGGGAGTCACATTAGAACAACTCGCATACAAGCATATTGCGACTCCCAGCTCGTCGCTAGCCAATATAGCGGGAAGTATGCCGCCAAAAACGAACGAATGGACGCATACTTGAAACTCGTAAAAGAGCTCGCTGCCGAGTTTGAATCTTTCGACCTTACAAAGATACCAAGAGGAGAAAACGCTCCAGCCGACGCTCTCGCATCCAGCTCAGACCCTCACCTTAAGCGTACGATCCCAGTCGAAAGCATTCTTGTCCCAAGTATCGAGAAACCAAATACATGCAACGTAACCACACGTAGGCGTAACTACGATGTACAACCCATCGCCGATCCCGTACCAGGAGCGGCAAGGAGCAATTCAAGCCGGCAACCCGATCCCAATGTCGAAACCGAACCAAACATAACGCGAGACCCAGATCTACATGATCAATCCAACGATGAAGACGAAGGAGAATCCAAGGGACTTCATACCCCAATGGACATCGAGGCCAAAGAAGAAGAGGAACCCGAAGATTGGACCCTCGAAATCAAACTATAAATAGACGAAGGAAAAGTTCCAACGCACAGATGGGCATCTCAGCGACTCAAAATGCGAGTTGTCTCCTACATCCTTCACAAAGGAGAACTGTACCGATGGAGTGCCTCGGGAATCCTACTGACATGCGAATCATGCAAGGATATTCACGAGGACATGAAAGAAGTACACGAAGGAGCAGGGGGAAATCATTCTGGAGGTCGGTCCTTAGCCTTGAAAATAAAGAAGGCAAGTTATTATTGGCCAACGATGGTGGTGGACTGCGAGAAATTTGTAGTCAAGTGTGAAAAATTCCAACGACACGGCCCGATGATCAACCTACCAACCGAACTACTGAAAACCTCAACATCGCCTTACCCTTTCATGCGGTGGGCAATGGATATCGTCGGCCCATTACGACGATCCACCACCCAAAAGCAGTACATCCTCGTCATGACCGATTATTTCACTAAGTGTGTTGAGGCCGAATGCTACACCGAGATACACGCCCTCAATGTTCAAAAGTTCGTTTGGAAATACATCATATGCCGACATGGAGTACCCTACGAGATCGTCAAGGATAATGGAACACAATTTATTTCGATTATTCAGCGACTAGTGCGCTAAGTGGAAAATCCGACTAAGTTATTCCACGCCGAGATACCCGTAAGGCAACGGTCAAGCCGAGGCAACTAACCAGACTATCATCGACGGACTTAAAAGAAGATTGGACGCGAAGAAAGGACTTTAGGCCGACGAACTCGATGGAGTCCTATGGTCCCACTGAACTACACCTCGACGATCTACTAGAGAATCACCTTTTTCTTAGCCTACAGAATGAAAGCTCTGTCTCCAGCCGAGCTTGGTCTTCCAAGCATACGCCGAACAATGCTAACACAGAATCCCGGCCTTAACGATGAGATGATGCTTGACAACCTCGACATGCGCGAATAACAGCGCGGACAAGCATTACTCTGCATTCATAACTATCAACACTTAGCAACACGCTTCTACAACAAGAAAGTTCGAGGTCGACACTTAGAGGACGGCGACCTCGTTCTAAGAAAGGTTTTCCAAAACACTGAACAAAAGAACGCGGGTAAGCTCGGCACTCATAGGGAAGGACCCTATCAGATCATGAAGGTCGTCAAGCCCAATGTTTATCAACTCATGAAAATGGGTGGAACACCGATCCCCCGATCTTGGAATTTGATGAATCTCAAGCACTATTACTATTAAGTTTGGCACCGAGACGCGCCTAAAAAAAAAAAAGATCACCGAGCTTTCTCACTATAAGCTCGGTTTCAACTTTGATGTAATATGAACTATGAATGGTTTGATCCTTCTTTTGAGGTTACGTAGGCAGCCCACCTCGGGTTCAACTATGACTTTAATAAAATTTATTTATTTCAAGTACTTTCAAGCCTAGCTCATTCAGTTCGCCGAACTCGTACAGTTCGTACATTCAAGCCGAGCTCATTCAGTTCGCCAAACTCGTACAGTTCGTACATTCAAGCCGAACTCAAGTAGTTGCCGAACTTATACAGTTCGAACTTTAAGGAACTGAACTCACATCCCAAAAGCCAAACTCGGATAGTTCGCATTTTAAACCATCGCGGTTTTACACATTGACGTCCTGGCCATATCGATAGCATCTCTCACAAAAATATGTGATTCATCTCGCTTGCACCTTCATGGTACTATGGACAAAACATCATCCATTCTAACCCGGGACCAGTCCCGCATCAAATCCGCTCTTAGATCATCCGAGCTAAGTAAGTTGAGCCCGTCTCGCACACTCCGATTCAATCTGAGAAGACATGAAGTATCTTAAGACGAGCACCCTTCTGATAACACCGTATTTTTACCCGTTTTACTATCTATTTAAGAACACTTTAAAAAGTGTGTCATTCGCTTTTCTATGTTTTATTACGGTTTTCGCATATTCGTAGTGTCAAGCCTCTTTTCATGTTACTTAGGCGAAAGCATTGCAAATAGGAGAAAAACCAGATTTTTGGCTCATAGTCAAACCGTCAGAAGTTCAATTGTCAAAGAGGTTCTTCTCACCGTCTGATCCAGCCCAATTTTGGAGATATTCAAGAAGGACCAGCTACCTTTCCATTCCAACAGATTTGAGGACGATCCAACGGTTCAATCAAAAGATACATCAAGATCAAGATGTCCGATCTGGCCACTCTCAGAAGCATCCTAGTCGTGACCAAGAGGCAATTCACCGCGGCCATGAAGCCTCCACCAGTGGCCAAGTGAAGGTTCGCTGCGACCAGACTCCATGGACCCGTGGCCAAGCCATTATCGTCTCGTAAGCCCAATTTGCAAGGACCGTTCAATTCCCGTCACTTAAAACCCTAAAGACCGACGAAAGCAGAAGAGAAGACCTATAAATATGTCTCTTAGAAGACCTAATTTTGTGTGCTTGCTTTTACACTATTTTTAGTTTAGTTTTGTTCTTGTTTTTACTTTTAAACTGTTGTTATTTACTTTTCGAGATTGGTGAAGAGGTTCTCATCGGACTTAGTTCTTAAAATCGGGAGGCTCCTTCATCGAGATCCTGCAATTTATTTAATCATGATTTTCATTTCATCTATGTTCGAGTAGTTTTATTGTTGGGTTTAAAGGATTTATCAACTGGGAATTCTATGTTCGATAAGGATTTCACGAGATAAAACCATAGCCGATTTCTAGAGCTTTTTCTTATAGATAGTTTGTTAATGCTAAATCTAGCGTCATGAACTAGAGGTGATTCATAGGTGTTAAAGTACCACCAAAAGTGCTGGATCTAAAAACACCCGAATCATTTATCTATAAGAGCGTGTGCGTCGTAAGATTTCAAAAGTATACTTACGGAGTGCCATGAACTAAGAAGAACAAGCGCGAACAGCACGATTTTCCGTACGGCCAGAGACGAAAGCTACTGGTCGAGTGTATAGATTGTTGGTGCGTAGGATGTACGAAAGTAGGCTACGCCGTTTATTTTGTTTAGTTCGTGGAGTTAAAATCTAGAAACAGTTACTAAGAGCTTAAGGACCGTGATTGAATCGAGCATACCCCTAGATATTCCTGTCGACCCAACACCGTTTTATCATAGTTTACAAACCGTTTTTCCCCTTTTATTTTCAAGCCATCGATTTTCTTAGTCTAGATTACAAGCAATTCAAGCCGGCAACCCGATCTTTATATTTTCGTGACAAAAACCCTTATAAAAACTTATTCTCGTCTTAGACTTCCTTGCTATTCTATGTCTAAGGTCTCGCAGAACAGCCCTCTCTCCATGTGGATCGATACCTAAAGTACTACAACGCACGTTTGTGCACTTGCAGACCTTGAGGCTTATAAATTTAAAACCTAGAGTTTCGGAGACGAATCCGACGCTACCACCTTTGCACTCTTATGCCGAGCTCCTATGGTAAAGCTGAACGTTTTCTCTCGCAAAACTAAGCCAATTTCTCAACAATCGTAAAGTATCTAAGCCGATTTCTCAACAATCGCAAACTCCTAAGCCGATTTCTCAATGATCGCAAACTAGTAAGCCGATCTTCCAATGATCGCCAATCTCAAATGATTTTAGAGTCGAGTTCATCTGGTGTACCCCGGCTAAGACCGTATTTTGTAAGGTACCAATTTTGTGCATGGTGAACTCGAGAGAATCGTATCACCTTACAACCTCACAAGCCGAACTCGAATTCCCGACAATAAAAAAACGACTAAGTATAAAATCCGAACTGGAGATCGAAAACAGTTAAAACAACCAAGAAAAGAAAATAAGAATCACCAAGATAGATGTTCATTAGAAAGCTCTTCCGAGCTGCAAAAGAGTTCAGCAAAATCCCCCTCGGGCAACGATTACAAAAACATAAAAGAAAGAAAAAGGGTAAAAAGGTCTTTTGAGCAACATCTAAAAAAACCCACATAAGGCACTGATCTAAACCAAGAAGAGAATCTTTGAGATAAGCCGACAATACGGAAAATTCCGAGCCCTGATTTCCTCTGAAAGACCTGGAACCATGCTCGAATCCATCGATCCAAATTGATTCAGGTTCCGAGGGACTTCAGTCCCATCCGTGTCAAAATGAGGAGGACCGGTAGGAATGCCATCATCCGAAATCGGAGATACCTTGAAGTTGTCATCTCCAAGTTCGGTGATATTAACAGCCGCGAGTTTCTCTTTCATTCTTTTTTCTTCCGTCTCGAAATGCTTGATCGTCTCGGCAAGGATATGGACTTTCTTAGCCTTCAAAGTGGTGAGACACCTGAGTGTATCTTTCACCTGACTGTAAGTCAGTTGTTCTTTGGTCGCTTCTTCGAACTCGGAGATATGCTTCTTAATCTTCTTGAAGCGAGTGATAGTAAGATCTTTTGGTCTACTTCAATTACTCAAATTCCACTCATGTCATTGTGGTATTTAAGGATTAATCCAAATGAGTTTAATGTCTCAATCACCAAGAATGCATAAAACTTCCTAAGTTAAGCAACAAAAGGTTTTAATGTTTCTAACAACCTAAATGATCCAAATTAAACAAGAAACAAGAACTAGCAACACTAAACGAGATTAAATGCAATAATAAAAGGTGAATCCAAGGATGAGGTTATGGAATTTAGGTGATTCTATATCTAAATTATGATGCCCAATACACAATCAATGCTAATCCCTAGGTTATGATCATCAATTATGACTAATCCTCTCCCAATACACTAATCACTTTGCTAATCACTAAATCAAGAACAAATTCTCATTTGTGATAGAAAGATTAGCAAGCATTAAATTCAGTATTCAAATCAACAAATAAACACCCTAGACATTCACTCTCATAGGCTAGGAATGAATATCTCTAACTAAGCTCTTTGGGGAATTTCATCAAACACCTTGTGGGTGTGAAATTCCCTAAAGTCTAGATTGATTATCTCTAACCTAATGTAGCATTAAGCACACTTAGCTAGAAGGGGAATTGATATATCTAGCCCTAAGGATCATGAATCAACCAAGAAATCACCCTAAATCTACCTCATCCCATGCCAAGATTCTAAGTGACTACTCACTAATCATGATGGACCCAAGAAATCCTATGAAGAACATGTTAAATCCCATGATTAGATGATTAGATTGTTGATAAAGAAGAGATAGAAGATAGAAATTAAAGAACTAAAGCTTAAATTGCATAAATCAAAATGAGATATCTCTTACAAAATACTTAGAACCCTAAAAGAAAGGTTTTTAGCAAGAGAAAAAGATAGATTATGAAAAATTAGGTCTAAAATATTTATAGTGAACAGTGGGCGAACCGGGTCAACCCGGAACACACCGGGTGTTGACCCGGTCGGGTCTGGGTCGAGCTGCGTGTGAAGGTTTGTACCGACCGTGTCTGGGTCGGCACAAAACTCCTCGTCGTGCTGGTCGGTTGAATGCCGATTGAAGGCGGGTCGATGTGATGCGCTAGGTCGTGTGCTGGATGAGAAAAGGGTCGGATATGGTAGTCCTATGTCGCATGCCGAGTGAGATTTAGCTAACACAAATGGATCGGTGTGCTTTGCTGCGTTTGTGCCGAGCTGTAGTACCGACCGAGACCCGGTCGGTACTAATCTTCCTGAGAATGCATGCCGAGTAGAGCTGGGTCGGTACAGGGAGACTCTTGGATCGGTATTCGTCGATGTCTCTATACCGAGCAAGGTGTGCTGGTTGGATGTCAGTCGGTACGCTCGTCTTGTTGCCAAAAGCCGAGTGAAGTTGATTGATCCTGGAGGGCGTACCGATCGGCTTTGGATCGGCGTGGATTCGGTCGTGGGTCGTTATTCCCCAATCTCTCAATACCGATCAAGGATACCGACCCAGGGCCGGTTGGTACAGTCTTCTAGAAACTCCCTTTTTCTCTAGCCTTCTTCTCTTGCTCCCAAGGTCGAATGTGCTCGATTCCAAGGCCTCCAATCTCTTCCAAAACGTCTCCAAGTCCCTAGAAATCACTCCATTACATGCAAGACTCACTAGCACCTAATGCAAAACACCTTAGACTCTAATTAAGACTAAAACACCTTAGACTCTAATTAAGACTATGAAGCTACATGCGAATAGATCAAAACCTATCTAAATGAATGCATAAATGATGCAAATTATGAGAATATCAACTCCCCTAAACTTATTCTTTTATTTGTCCTCAAGTAAACAAACAAGAACAGGTAGAGAGAGAGGTTAGAAAACGGGAGCTCAAATCCACAAGTACCATAAAAAGCATTCAAACCCAATGTCCAAGTTGCAAATTTTAAGATGCGATCAAAAAAGTCTACTCAAAGAGCTAGCCATATCTAGTATAGCCTATGATGTTGAGCTAGATCTACATGCAAACCTATCCTTGTCACCCTAAACTCAACACTTTTTGCCAAGCTTACTCGGAAAATTAGGCCTTACATTCGCTCACTAAAGAATTGGCTTGAAAGGAGGGTAGGTTAAAGGTGTGGTGAACCGTTCCAATGATGGGAATCGGCTATTTGAGCTAACAAGAGAGTGGTAAAGCGGATAAGATAGCCCAAATATGTTTGTGGTATCCATGAATTCACAATGAAATGCACAAACATGATAATTAAGATGTCAAAATTATGGTTTTCACTTATGGTAGGATTGGACTCAAATCACAACTTGCTTTAGCGAAGACATGAGTAATAAAACACGAGATCAACATATGGTTCATCCTTGATTTCAAACACGAGATCAAAAGCATCAAACAACCAGCAACGAGGGCATTGGACCGAGCTCTTAAAATGATACTTTACAAGGAAAAATCATCATTGCTCCCTATTGATATACTCATTTATTGCATGTTTTAGCATACATATCACTTAGAGTTTTGTGTCATTTACATGAATAATCATAGTTTTGTCTTGCATTTAGGTCACATTTAGAGATTAGGACATTTGCATTGGGTCTAGTGAGTTCTTGCATGTTTTGGAGTACTTTCTAGGTGTTTGGAGACAATAGATGATGTTTGGAATTATGGAGCATAAGAGAAGGAAGGGGTCATCCGAACCGTCCCAAAGAACCTGCCGAAAGAAGGCTCTCTGATCTGATTTAGCTTTGGAGGTGTTCATGAAAGTTGTAGAGGGATGAGTTATCTGTCTACTGGATTTTGAATCAAGTCATTCGGACGAGTGGTTTGGAAGATATGGCCGAGTTTCTAAGGAGTCTCCGTCTGGCCGCCGAAAAGAATAATAGACTCTCCAGAAGATTGTACCGACCCGTTCTGGATCGGTATGCTGAATCGGTATCAGCACAGGAGGAAACACCGACCCAGATCAGCTCGGCATGAAGGCACAGGATGATTAGTACCGACCCATTCTGGATCGGTACTACGGCTCGGTACTAATCTCTCCAAGACCAATTTGATCCAGACCCAATGTGCCTAAAAGACCTAACTAAACGAAGGGTTTCCATTCCGAATTAGCCTCGACGGTCTTCATGGAAGTTGTATAGGAATGAATTAGCTTGCCAGAGGAGTTGGGAATCAGGTCATTCGGACATGTATTCCAGGAGATATCGCGATTGTACCGAAGGTGTATCCGTCTGGCCGCGAGACCAACGCCGACCAGCATTGGATCGACACAAGAAAGTCCAGTACCGACCTGTTCTGGAGCGGTACACCTTGCTCGGTACTGAGGCAGAAAGTAGTACCGACCCAGTTTCACTCCCCATACCGATCCAGAATGGATTGGTACAAAATCTAATATGTCATCATCGAAGCCAGCAGAAGTGACTGAAAGATCTTGCCAAACGAAGAACTTGTGTTCCGATTTAGCTTTTAACGTCTTCATAGAAGTTATAGATAATTGAGTTGGCTATCTACTGAATGTAGTTTGAAGTCATTCGGAGCGGTGGTTCGAAAGATACATCAGATTTAGCGGGGATGCTCAGAGACTTGTGCCGACCCACTCTACCGACCTAGGACAAGTCGGTACAGACCTCCAGAATCAGCCAAAAACCACTTTTAACCGGGTCAAGACCCGGTTTGTTCCGGATTGACCCGGTTCGCCCACCTTCCTCTAAATAGTCCAAAAACCTAATTTTCAGGATCTAAGCTTTATTTTTCTCTCCTTTCCTCTAGCAAAAACGTGGTGACCTTGTTTTTAAGGGTTCTTGGATGATTTTGTAAGAGACATCTTGAATTTGAATGCAAGTTTAAGTTATATCTTCTTTCTTAATCATCTTTTATTCATCTAATTATGGAATCCATCATCTTCTTCATAGAATTTGTTGAGTTCTTCATGATAAGTGAGTAGAACTTCTTGGATCATTTGGGTTTGGTAGATTATGGGGTTTCTTAGTTGATTCATGATGTCTATGACTTAATTATATAGTTTCCTTTCTTATTTAGAGGTTTTAATGGTAGATTAGGCTTGAGAAAATTGATCTAGAGCTAAGGTCATTTCATGCACACCAAGTGTTTGATGAAATGCCTAGTAGAGTTAAATAAGAGGATTTTCATACTTAGCTCATGAGAGTGATTGCCTAAGGTGATTATTAGCTATTAGAACTTGAATTTAATGTTTGCTAATTACTTAATCACAAATGAGAGTTTGTTCTTGATTAGGTAATTAGTGAAATGATTAGTGCTAAGAGATTAGATTAATCTTGATTAGTGTTCTAGGCTTAAGGAAATGAACTTGTGTGATTAATTTGACATCATTGATTAGCTTGGATTCCCCCAAATCAATTACCTAACCCAAAGATCTCTCTTTTAATCATTGTTAATCTCGTTTAGTGATTGTCTTTTGTTTACTTGCTTTCAATTACATTAGGTTGCTAGATTAAAACCCAAACCTCTTTGGTTTGTTTAGCTTAAGCGATTTCTTGCATTCTTAGTGTGTTGTTCTTATGCCTCCATTGGATTGATCCCCAAATACTACAATGATGGAGTGTTTGGGTAATTGATTTGGATACACACAATTATCCATCATCACCTATGCATGTGCAATGCAACCTATATGCTACTAGACTCAATCCTACTCATGAAATGCAACTACATGCTTTCTTTTTGTGTTTTCAAAATTTTCAAAACATTTCGATTTTTTTTTTGTTTTTCTATGCCTTATATGAATGCATGAGTTGCATGAGACTCAAAATGCACAAATCAAAAATAAGATCAAAATAAACATGATAACATACTGGTCCCTCCCCCAAACTTAAATCACACCGTCCCTGTGTGAAATAAATTCAAGGGAATAACCAAAAACAAAAGACAAAAACAACTATACAATGCAAGACTCAAGAAAAGAAAAAGTATTTACAAGGATTTTGGAGTGTTACCTAGTAGTCTTGAGATGGGGAAGAAGACCCCAAGGAGTAGGATGGATTGCTAGAGCAAGGTGATGGTGATCGCATGGCTTTCCTCTTGGCCGCTTTCTCCTCTCGAGCCAATGAAGGACTCGTCCCTTCGTTGACCATCATTTCGCCGCCTTGCATTGTGAAGTCTTGGCCCAACGGTGTAGAAGTCTCGCCAATCTCATGGTGCACTATGTCTCTAGTCTCTCTTGGGCCGTCGCAAGAACTCTTTGCCTTAAGCTCTTTGACCGTCTTCTTCAAGCTCTTGATCGTCTTCGCCATATTTCTCATCGTCTTGTCTTGCCACTTGCACCACCTTTGGAGGAGTCATGTTTGGTGGTGTGCTCTAGTGGCCACATCCCGCATCGCGCCATCGTAGGGCTCGAAATGATACCGCTCACCCCCATACTTGGGCATTAGAGGTGATGGGCTATCGTCTTCATCTTCGGAGCTAAGAGAGTCTTCGGTTGTGCTCTTCCTCTCGGTCCTACTCTTCTTGACCTTCTCCTAGTGAACTAGACCGATGGGTGGGTCTACGGCTGGGTTGTAGAGACGGTCCTTGGTGGGGTAGAAGGAGATGTTCCGCGGAATTTGGAGACAAGTGAGATCCGCATCGGGTAGCAAAACTTGAACCGCTTCTTCCCTACCGAGCTTGACGTCGTATGCAAGCATGCATCCAATCCTTCCTTTGAGGAACCTCGTCCTTATAAGGTAAGCTTCATCTATCAATTCCCACTCCTCCTTGGCGTTTGACAACTTAATTCCCCTGGCCTTTAGAATAGGTGTCACAAGCCAACCAATGTTTATCGCGGATTTCTTGTTTTTAGTCTCATATGCCCATGCCTTGTAGCAAAAGAAGTGCCTCACCAAGAGAGTTGCAAGGGATGGGGTCTTCTCATTGCCTTGGAACATAATCCCATTGGGGAAAATTTGTAGAAGGGGTTTCAACCCAAGAGCCATCAATTCTAGTTCGTCGAGTGCAACCGTCCCGATTTCCACCTTGGCAAAGAACATATGGGCTAGCACCTTGTGCACATACCTAATTGTCGGGTTACATATGTGAGTGGTTTTGTTTCCACCCGGATGGTAGTCCCCATAGCCAATGGTTTCCCATACACATCTAAGCTCCTTCTTGGGGTAGTGAAAGTATGGTCCTCCACTTGTTCCCTCTTCCCGGAAACCAAAGGCTTGGCAAATTTCATGGAAGGTCATCTTATAGCTCTCGCCATTCACCGTGAACCCAAGGACTCCAAACCCGGTTTGGCATTGGCTCTCTTGTCAAATTCGTCACAGAAGGCTACCCGTAGAGTCGAAAGGAATTGGCATGTGAGCACTTGGTGGGCTTGTTCCTTCATATGCAAGAATTTTACCAAGCCTCATATTGTCGTAGATGGTTGCCACATCTTCGAGAATCCCCATCTTCTCTAGCACCTCGATGTCGACAAACCGCCCTTGCTCAAAGTCCATGTCTATGAGCTTCTCGAAGCATTCCTCCTCAGTTGGAGGGTTCACATTGTCAACCGCTTTGCCCTTGCCTTTTTGCCCCGCTCTTTTCTTTCCCCTTAGCCGTGGTGCATTTGGTTTTGGCCACTTGCTTGCCTTTAGCGTTAGTGCTTTTTGCATCAACGGGTTGCTTGGCCTTAGAACTTGATGCAACAACAATTTCATTGTTCTCGGCTTGAGCTTGAGCTTCATTATCCTTGGTGGCTGCCCTTGTTCTTCCCATCATTCCTACAATTCCTCAAAGAACCCGTGAGTTCCACGAAAACAAGCCCCAAATCAAAGAAATTCAAGCATGAGCAACCAAGATGAGACATGTTCCATGAGAAAGAAGCGTTTCAATCCAACAAGGATAATCCATTGGATGCAAATCCTTAGACAAAATCGTTTTTAATCTCAAAAGAATTCTCAAATTTAAGGCTTTAGAGTTATGAACACAAATTTCAAAATTCCTCTTGCAAATGAACAATTAGGTTCGAGAATCTATCAACTAAATCATTCCCTAGCAAATCTCAAGGCTAAAGTCGAGCTAAATTCACTTCTCAACCTAGACATGAATTTTTTTCTCAAAAACCCAAGCTTTTAGAATTCATGAAAAAGATAGGTTTGTATTGCAAATTTACCTTGGGATTTGATGCAAGAATGATGAAATAGATCCTTGATTCAAAAAGTGAGAGAAATTTTGAATTTGTTGCAACTTAAATGTCCAAAAATGAGCAAGAGGAGAGAAAGCTATGGAGAAAATAAGAAGATGAAGAGAAAAAGGAGATGAGGGTCGCGATGAAAACTTAGCCAAAGGGGAAGAAGATTGTCGCGGCGAGTCGGGTCGGGGGGGGGGGGGGGGGGGGGGGGGGGCTANGGGTCGAGTCAACGTGCAAAAAGCTGGTCAAAAATCCAATTTGACCAGATTCAAATCGGTCAAAGGCGCCCAACCTGTTTGAATTTCGTTGACCCCTTTGTACCGAGTAGCTATGGATCGGCAAAAGTCATGCGGTACAAGTTTTCTTCTTCATACCGATCGGTGCTGGAGCGGTATAAGTGATGCGGTACAAAATTTTCTCCCTTCTGCCGCTCGGTGTTGGATCGATATGTCTTGCTCGGTACAAATTTCTTCTCCCACCCCGTGTCGGCAAGAAGTCACATTGGTGTGAAATCATTGGCTAAAAATCATCCCGGCTAGAGGTTCTCTCGGCAGGAAATCATCGGCTAGAATTCACTCGGCAACACATTTCTTCTCCATACCGCTCGGTGTTGGAGCGGTACAAGTCGCCCGGTACAAATCTCTCCACATCTTATGCCGGTTGGAATTGCTCGGTATGGTAGAACGGCACCCGTTCCTGCCGTGATACCGATCTACATGCGCCGGCTAGGAACCAAGCGGTACATGCGGATGCTCCCTTGATCCCATTTGTACCGACTGAGATTCACTCGGTACGCCCGAGCGGTACTCGCCCCTGGTCCAATACCGATCGGATTGTACCGACTGGATGTGGATCGGTATGGTCGGCCAGAATTCTCATTTTCGCAGCCTAACTCCTTTGCTCGGTATCCATGCTTTTCAAGACAATCGAACACCTACAAGCACTCAACAAAAAGATCAAAACGAACTAGGAAAGATGAAAAACATAAAAAGAAAAATATGTACAAGGATAAACATGGGAATGTTTCCCAAGTGCACTTTATTTAACGTCACTAAGTTCGACGTTTGTTACCCGGTTGAGGCGGAAAGAGAGTTAGAAAGGGGAACCGTGACCCTTTCCTCAATGAAATCACCCGCCAAGTAGGGTTTGAGGCATTGTCTATTAACCGTGAATTCTTCACCCGTCTTACTCAACAACACAACCGCGCCATACAATCTCACTTCCTTGATCTTAAAATGCCCGGACCATCTCGACTTGAGCTTCCCGGGAAATAGCTTCAACCGGGAGTTGAACAATAGCACTTGATCCCCAACCCTAAGATCCTTGGGCGTTATCTTCTTGTCATGGAATAACTTCGTTCTCTCCTTGTAGAGACGTGAACTTTCATAAGCATCTAGGCGGACTTCATCGAGCTCGTTCAATTGAAGGGGACGCCTTTCCGAGGCTGATTTAATGTCAAAGTTGAGAAGTTTAACCGCCCATAAGGCCTTGTATTCCAACTCAACCGGCAAGTAACAAGATTTTCCATAAAGAAGATTGAAAGGCGTTGTCCAATCGGTGTCTTGTAAGCGGTTCGGTATGACCATAACGCATCATCTAGCTTTACGGACCAATCTTTCCTCGAGGTCCCAACGGTCTTCTCTAGGATGGCCTTGATTTTCCGGTTAGAAACCTCAACTTGCCCACTCGTTTGGGGTGATAAGGTGTGGCCACCTTGTGTTTGACTCCATGCTTCCTAAGCAAGCTCTCAAACACCTTGTTGATGAAATGGTAACCGCCATCACTTATCACTACCCGTGGGATTCCAAAGCGGGGGAAGATTATCGACTTGAACAACTTGAGAACCACCTTAGCATCATTTGTTGGGCTTTCGATTGCTTCAACCCACTTAGAGACGTAATCCACCACTACTAAAACGTCAAAAATTTTGACTTCAAGAATTGGATTTTGTGGCATCTCGTCTCTTTTACTTATATTGCCCTTTTTTTGGCACGCATCACACCTAGATACAAACTCTTGAGACTCCTTAAACATAGTTGGCCACCAAAATCCCGCTTGTAGAACCTTAGCAACTGTCTTGAATGAAGCAAAATGACCTCCATATGATGAACCGTGACAATGCATCAAGATACCATCAACTTCTTCCTCGGGAATGCATCTCCTATAAAGCTTGTCCTTGCAAAGGGTATATAAGTATGGCTCATTCCAATAGAAACGAGTTATGTCTCTAAAGAACTTCTTCTTTTGATAACCATCCAACCTTGGCGGTTCTTTCCCGCAAGCTAAGTAGTTGACATAATCTGCGTACCATGGTAGTCTCTCATCCTCCAAGCCCTTGGCTTCCTCGAGAACTCTCACCGCTTCAAGACCTTTCCTCAAAACGCCAACCAACATGAGATGCTCTTCAGGAAGAGAGTCATCTATAGGGATAAGATCAAGTGATCCGCCACTCCATTCTCAATACCCTTCTTGTCAATTATCTCCATGACAAATTCTTGGAGAAGCAAGATCCACCTTAGAAGTCTTGGTTTGGTGTCCTTCTTGGCATATATGTGCCTTAGCGCGGCATGATCCGTGTAGACAATGATCTTGGAGCCGACCACATAGGACCTAAACTTCTCGATAGCAAACACAACGGCAAGTAGCTCCTTCTCCGTAGTAGCGTACCTTCCTTGTGTATCATCAAGTGTCCTACTAGCATAGTAGATCACATGCATCTTCTTATCTTTCTTTTGCCCGAGAACCGCTCCTACCGCGTAGTCACTTGCATCACACATGATCTCAAAAGGGAGGTTTCAATCCGATGCTTGCACAATTAGAGCGCTCACAAGAGCCATTTTGATCTCCAAAAATGCCTCAAGGCATTCTTCATCGAATTTGAACTCAACTTCATTGCAAATGAGCCATGTGAGAGGTCTAGCTATCTTGGAGAAATCCTTAATAAACCGACGGTAGAACCCGGCATGACCCAAAAAGCTTTGAATCTCTTTCACCGTATTTTTGCGGTTCTAAGCTCACCATAACCTCGATCTTAGCCTTGTCCACCTCTATTCCTTTCTCCGAGATCTTGTGTCCAAGGACGATACCCTCTTGAACCATGAAATGGCACTTTTCCCAATTCAAAACGAGATTTTCCTCATCGCACCTAGTGAGTACCTTGCAAAGATTTGACAAACATGCACCAAACGAAGAACCATAAACGGAAAAGTCATCCATAAATACTTCAACCATGTCCTCAATAAGATCCGAGAAAATGGACATCATACACCGTTGAAAAGTCGCAGGTGCATTACAAAGTCCAAATGGCATCCTTCAATATGCAAAGGTACCATAAGGACAAGTAAAAATCGTTTTCTCTTGATCATTGGGGTGGATAGGTATTTGAAAGAAACCCGAATATCCATCAAGAAAGCAATAGAAAGGATGATTTGCAAGCCTCTCTAACAAATAAAAGGTTATGGGAGGTGATCTTTTCGAGTGGATGAATTTAGTTTTCTACAATCGATGCACATCCTATGACCGGTTATAGTTCTAGTGGATATTAATTCATCTTTTTCATTATTTACAACCGTGATTCCTCCCTTTTTGGGCACCACATGGACCGATGAAACCCAAGTACTATCCGAAATGGGATAGATAATACCCGCATCTAGAAGCTTTAGAATATCCTTCTTGACAACTTCTTTCAAATTTGGATTTAACCTCCTTTGATGCTCAATATAAGTCATTGATTCAACCTCTAGATGGATCCTATGTGTGCAAAGAGTAGGAGATATGCCTTTGATGTCATCCAAAGAATTACCAATGGCTCTCCTATACTTTCTCAATTCACTCAAAATGGAGGACAATTCATTACCACTTAAACTATCATTCACAATCACGGGATAAGACTCATTAGGACCTAAGAAAGCGTACCTTAGTCCAACGGGAAGCGGTTTAAGGTCCACCTTGGGCGCCTTGAGCTCGCTCCAATGATCCTCATCCAAGCTAGTCTTACCCTTGCTAGCTTCATGCTCAAAGTCGCCCTCTATCTCAACAACACTTATGTTGTGTGCAACTTGAGCCAACTCCAAGTATCTACTCTCTTCATCCAAAGCTTTGTGTGAGTCCAAAAGCATCTTGTAACCTTCACTTGCTCCATGTAGATACCCATGCTCTCCATGATCTTTGGTCAAAGCAACTTGCAAATGGTCTTCAAAGTTCAATTCTTCCAAGAGCTCATTCGCTAACTCGTCCATCACCTCAATGTAGAAGACTTGTCCATCAATTGTGGGTTTCTTCATCACGTCATTGATGTCAAATCTAAGGACATCGTTCTTCCCCAAATGGAGATCGATCTTGTCTCTCCTCACATCAATTACAGCACCGGCGGTAGCTAAGAATGGTCTCCCAAAGATGAGTGGATCCTTAGGCTATTCATCCATCTCAAGCACAACAAAGTCGATAGGCACTACAAAATCCCTAATCATGATGGGTAAGTCTTCAAGCATTCCAATTGGATGCCTCACCGATCTATCCGCTAGCACGAGAGATATCCTACAAGCTTTGTAACGAACGAACCCAAAACTCTTTGCAACTGAGAGCAGCATCAAGCTAACACTTGCTCCAAGATCACATAGACATTTTTTGAAGGCGAGTGGTCCAAGAACACAAGGGAGAGTGAAACTACCGGGGTCACCAAGTTTCTTCGGGATCACCCTTTTTTGAATGATGGCACTACATTCGTGAGTTAGCACCACCATGCTCTCCATCTCCTTCGATGTCTCTTTGATGACATCCTTAAGAAATTTGGCGTATTGTGGCACAAGTAGGAAAGCATCAACCAAGGGCATGTTAAGTTCAAACTTTTCCATTTGTCTATCGAATACCGCCATATACTTCTCCAACAATTGCTTCTTGAAGCGGCCCGGAAATGGTAGCTTTGGTACGTAAGGCGGTGGAACGAATGGAGTTTCCTTCTTCTTAGGCTTCTCTTGAGTAGCAACATCTTTCTTCTTGTCATCTATATCCTCAAGACCATTCTTAATCACACCTTCTTTGGTTTCAAGCGTCTCCCCCCCCCAACTTGGACATCAATGTCCGCATCAACCTTAGGGGCTTCACGAGGGGGAAGTTCCTGCCACATCGAAGTGTGATGGCGTTCACATATTCCTTGGGATTAGTCTCAGGCTTGCCCGGCAATTGACCTTGTGTCCGTGAAGAAGAAGCTACACATTTGCCTTCGAGTTGCTTGATTTTAGAGCTCAATGTCTCAAACTTAGACGTGAGATCATTGTAGGAGCAATCAACTTTGTTGTGGATTTCCGCCATCTTCTTACTAATCTCCATTACTCCATTGCCTTGACCTTGAATAATTTGTTGGAGAATGTTCTTCATATCAACATCTTGACGCGTGGAGGTGTTGCCTTGAGCTTTTAGCATGAAACCGGGTGGAGCAAAGGCTTGCTTGGTTTGAAACCCACCTTGGTTCCCTTGGAAAGTGTTCTTGGGAACAAAACCTTGTTGTTGTTGAGTGAATTGCTTTTGTTGGGGAGCTTGATTGCTTTGTTGTTGTTGAGGGTAGACTTGATCTTGTGGATTCTCCACATTTTGGTTCCGGTAAGAGAAATTTGGGTGGTTGCGGTAGTTATTGTTGAAACCGCCTCTTTGGTAGCCTTGATTACCCACATAATTCATCTTTTCTTGTGTACCCACGTCCCCTTCTTCATCTTGGTAACCTTGGTTTTCCTCAAAGTCGCCAACAAAGTGAACCGGTTTTTGAGAAGTGCTAAGGAGCTTGTCAATCATAGAAGCTTGCTTGTCCATCTTCTCGGTGAGAATCTTCATCTTCTTAGACCTCTTGTGCTCGTCGAAATCACTAGTCGTTCTTGTTGCACGATCATAATCATCACCATACGTTCCGTCGCTTTGAGCAAGATTCTCTACGAGTTCCATGGCTTCATCAACATCTTTGGCCAAGAAGTTCCCACTGGAGGCCGTGTCTAGAAGCATCCTTATCTTGGGCAATGCACCACGGTAGAGAGATCCATTTGAGAAGCCATGATAAGGGTATTGAGAAGTGTAGCTTTGAAATCTTTCCCATACGTCGTTGAAAGACTCATTAGATCGTTGGGTGAGGCTTGAGATTTCGTTCCTCAACTTGGCGGTTCGAGCCGGTGAGAAGAACTTAGCAAGGGAAGCTCGCTTGCAATCATCCCATGACGTGATTGTCCCTCGAGGAAGATTCTTAACCCATTGATGAGCCTTATCTCCAAGGGAGATCAATGGGAAAAGTCTTAGCTTGAAACCGTCTTCCGATATACCGTTCATCTTGGTTAGCCCGTATATCCTATCGAATTGATCAATATGATCCAACGGGTCCTCCATAGATAAGTCGTGGAATTTGTTACTTTGAACCATATTGATCAATCCCGCCTTCACTTCAAAGTTATTGTTCTCCACCGGAGGGGCTTGGATCCCTTGCCGGTTTTAATGAGCGTTGGCGGCATCACCTGCACCAACCACGTTTTGAGCCCTCAGAGGATGGTTAGGGGCTCTCATTTGCCGGTCGGATGGTGGTGGGCTGCGTTGGGCTTGGCCACCTTGAGCTTGGTGGTTTCCATTGCCACCATTGCCTTGTTGCACATTGTCGTGTATGTCACTGATCGGAATATCTTCAACGTCTTCCATACCCAAATCGGCAACGTCTTGAACCCGTTCCCTTTCTCTCCTTGCTCTACGTCTCGTTCCAAGAGATGGATGTCGTCTATTGGCTCAACTAGGTTGTCGTTGCATCTAGAACACGTATGCATACACCTAGAATAGAGAGATAGAAACAAAAAGTGAAAGAGATTAGTAACCGAAATAAAAAGAATGTTTAATCTCAAGAAGATCTAAAATCTTAATGTTGAAAGTTAAACCCAATCGGCAACGGCGCCAAATTGATAGTAAGATTTTTCGGTATATTTCAATTACTCAAATCCCACTCATGTCATTGTGGTATTTAAGGATCAATCCAAATGAGTTTAATGTCTCAATCACCAAGAATGCATAAAACTTCCTATGTTAAGCAACAAAAGGTTTTAATTTTTCTAACAACCTAAATGATCCAAATTAAACAAGAAACAAGAACTAGCAACACTCTTCGAGATTAAATGCAATAATAAAAGGCGAATCCAAGGATGATGTTATGGAATTAAGGTGAGTCTATAGCTATATTATGATGCCCAATACACAATCAATGCTAATCCCTAGGTTATGATCATCAATTATGACTAATCCTCTCTCAAGGCACTAATCACTTTGCTAATCACTAAATCAAGAACAAATTCTCATTTGTGATAGAAAAATTCTCATTTGTGATAGAATGATTAGCAAGCATTAAATTCAGTATTCAAATTAACCAATAAACACCCTAGACATTTACTCTCATAGGCTGCAAAGAGCAGAGCAGCCATGGAAGCAGTAGCGACCGCTCATAGAATAGCAGAAATCGAAACTCAGAAGAGAAAACAAATCGAAACGACAACTCTGAGAGAAGCAGAGGATAAGAACAGAGCGATGTGCTCTTTCGCTAAGAGTGATAGAAGGTATAGGGAATACACAATTGAGGAGATTGAAGAAGCAACAGAAAAATTTTCAAATACTCACAAGATTGGAGAAGGCGGTTATGGACCTGTTTATAAGGGTACTCTAGATTACACACAAGTGGCGATAAAAGTCGTGAGACCGGACGCAGCGCAAGGAAGATCGCAATTCCAGCAAGAAGTGAAAGTGCTTACCTGCATAAGACATCCAAACATGGTCCTCTTGCTAGGAGCCTGCACAGAATACGGGTGTTTAGTCTATGAGTACTTGGCCAATGGTAACTTAGAAGACTGTCTCCTCAGACGAGGAAACACTCCAGTGCTTTCATGGCAGCTAAGATTCCGCATTGCAGCTGAAATCGCCACTAGTCTTAATTTCCTTCACCAGACGAAACCAGAGCCAGTGGTGCACTGGGACCTGAAACCAGCCAACATATTACTAGACCAGCACATGGTCAGCAAGATCGCTGATGTCGGGCTGGCAAGGCTTGTCCCTCCCTCGGTTTCTGACACCGAAACACAGTATAGAATGACGTCAGCGGCTGGAACCTTATGTTACATTGATCCAGAGTACCAGCAAACGGGTATGCTTGGAACCAAATCAGACATATACTCATTTGGGATTATGCTCTTGCAAATACTTACAGCAAAGCCACCAATGAGCTTGACTCACCAAGTCCAGAAAGCAATTGAGGAAGGAACTTTTCTTGAGATGCTAGACCCTGATGTTCCTGACTGGCCACTTGAAGAGGCCTTAGTATTAGCAAAAATCGGACTACAATGCGCAGAGTTAAGGCGAAAAGACAGCCCTAACTTTGGAAAGGATATGTTGCCTGAGCTTGAAAGGCTCATGGATTTAGCAGAAAAAAGCATGCCTATCATGCGACCTTCACCAAACAGCACCCGGAATAACAGCCAAACCGATAGTCTAGCATCCACGGCTTCAATCCAAGTAAATGCGCCTCTTTTCTCTTTAGATTGTATATACTATATATGAAGCATGTCTTTGATAACTAAACCATCTCCATTCTTCTTTTCTTTCGGTTTTTAGGAGATAATAAGCGATCTATCTCTCAACAAATATGAATTTGATGAGAGTTGCAATAACAGCACAGCATCTTGAGGAGGAAAAAATGGAGTAGAGAGAACAAGTTGAGAGGAAGAAGGCGTTTTTTTTAACGTGACAAAATGAAGAATCCTAAGCAAGAGGAATATTTTTTTCCAGGTTCCTGGCTCGTCCTTTGTTTCTTGCAGCAAGTGTAATTGAATATTCAAACTCTTTGGCATGCATTTGTCCCATGTTGCCTGAAGCAATGCTTACGAGTTTCAAGTTTTGTATCGCTCGTTTCTTTTTAAGTCATCTATTCCTCCCATCAAGCTTTCAACATCACAGGTTTGAATACGAAATATCGTTTCGATCTTACCATTAGAATATTCAAAACTTTCTTTTTAAATGTATTCAAGCTTTACGAAAAGCCTATTAGACTTACTCGACAATATGATCAACACAAAACAGAATCTAAAACTAAACCACACATTCTCACTTCTCTCAGGAATTGCTCCATGCTCTCTCAAACTCCCGTCTCCTCTCTTGCTTCCCATGTAAGACCACATTCTGGACACATAAAAACCCACACAAACAAGCAACCCATACAACCTAATTCAAACTAAGTCAAATAAGCTCACACATAAAAGTTTGGAATGAATCCGATAGTTTTTACGATATTGTGAACCTGAGTATTCGAGCCGAAGTAGAACTCACTTGTCTTTTATCAGCACAATCTCCAAGTAACTGAACGGTTATAACATTCCATGCCAAGCTTTCTGCAAATTATAGATTCACCATTTCCTGAAACGCATGCAATTGCATTCCACATAGTTTAACATATGCTGAACAAGGAACTCCAGGGAAAGACCAAAACCAGAAGAATCTAAGGAAATAACAAAATATTAAGCAGAAACTTTAAGGCATAAATCGGCAACACAGTGATCAAGTTTCACATTTAAAGCCTACCGAGACTTTCGTCGTTATAACATTCCATCCAGAAAATTACAATAAGCAAATGCTCTCAAAGGACTGAAATGCAATGCTGAGAGTTATGTCCTCGAACTAAATCGACAATTCACCAGAATTTCACACAAAGTCCCTTCAAACGTACTGTAAATACCACAGACTCTAAAAACACAACACAATTATTGTCGAACTCGGGCAAAGTGCTGTTACATATAACATCTCAAGAAGAGGAAGACACCAAGTAAAGACTTTGTGGGCATTAGCATAATTGATTTCCCTGTGTTCTGAAAACATTGTTTCATCTACGAGCTGATGAATTCTAAGCAGCTACATTTGTCAAATCTTTCACCGGGACAATTTCCATAGGCTGCACACATTGCATTTAATACACAAGTTAGAACCACACAATTTGAAGTAGCAACATAACTGAACAAAAATTCAATTCATTAGCTCTTATCCTCTTTCAAGGGGACAAGACACTTCTATACTTTCATCAATTCCATGGAATAATCACCCATATTTACATGTTCAGTTACCAAAATCAAAATAAAAGAAAACCCCGGGTTTTATTGCCCCCTTTTAAGCCACTTAAGCGTTCACAACATGATTTGAAGATTGTTTATCAAACTTAAACATTCAGAAACGCACCAAATGAGACAAAGGGTGATTTGATGAGTAAATGGTCCAAATTTTTACCAGAAACAAAAACAATTGTATTTACCTCAGCTAATTCCTCTTGATGCTTCACGATGAAAGCTGTATCAACTTTACCATTCTTGAAATCCTGTTACCAGCATGTAAGTTTACATAAAATCCAATAATATCATGACAAAAGAACAGCTAGGTAGATCTTTCACATACCTCTACATCAAGGATAAGTTTGTGGTATTCAATGGTGGTGGGAACCCCTGTTGAAAGAAAAACAAGAAAAAAAAAAACTTGATAACTTTTCCTTGAAATTGCAACGAAAACAAAAATCACGTTTCATGGGTAGCAGAATCAGCAGAAAGTTATTCGCAGCATACCTGTAATAATAGTGTCATTAAGTGCACGCTTCATTCGCTCGATTGCCTTTTCCCTTGTTGGAGCCCATACAATAAGCTAAAATAAATATAAGATACACCATGAATGTCAAAAAAAAACCAATAGATAAAGCCCTAATAGCAGCACGTAAGAACATAAATTATAAATTCTGGAACACAAACACAAAACAGTTTCATGTATTTCATAAAGCCCCGCAGAAATGAGGATGTATATTCCAGTGTCAAAGATTGCAATGCATTAATTTATGATGCGATGCCACAACTTTTTCTTACAAAACCAACCAGAAAATCCAGAAAAAAAGTGTAGCATACCTTTCCAAGAAGAGAATCATAGCTTGGAGGAACAACATAGTCGGGATATACATGGCTATCCATTCTAACAAAAGGACCTCCAGATGGCAGATATGATGTTATTCTTCCTGTTATTGTGACAGTAATAGTTTTGCGATCAAAGGTCATTTGCTAACAGTTGGTAAATGTAGCATATAAACGGTGGAACGCACCAGGGCCAGGTCTAAACCCTTTAAATGGGTCTTCTGCATTGATACGACATTCAATCGAGTGTCCTCTAAGCACAATATCCTCCTATAAAGAAAATTTTCCAGATTGAAGAGCTTTTCTGGCAACCCCTTTCTCTATTTGGAAATTCAAAAAGAATACCAGTCATACCTGCCTATAACGCAGTTTCTCTCCCATTGCAACACGAATCTGTTCTTCAATCAAATCAACAGAGTAAATCATCTCCGTCACAGGATGCTCCACCTATGGTAATCCCAAACAACGGTAGCCACTCACTATGCTTCAATACTTCTAGAATATAAAAAGATTAAAATACTCTGCAGTCAGGATAACTTATCTAACCTGGATTCTAGTATTCATTTCCATGAAATAGAAAGAACCTCTCTCATCCAAAAGAAATTCCACAGTACCAACACCAATGTAACCAATTGACGCTGCTGCTGCAACTGCTGCATCACCCATGGCTTTCCGCAACTCAGGGGTCAGTGCAGGAGAAGGTGCTTCTTCCAGCAACTTTTGGTTACGTCTCTGTGGTCAAGAGAATATTGAAGTTAGAAGAGCCCAAAATTACCAACATTTTAGAGTGGGATAACAGAAAGCAGCAATCATAATTATAAATTCTGAGAACTCTTCATTTATATGTAGTACAATGGAGAACAATTGTGTAGCAGATGCAGCAGCTGGAAATGGCATGTAGGTGTGCTATTTGGGAAGATATTTGAAATATTAAGCAGCCATTTTTGCTTTTGTTCTTAGGCCACTAAACAACAAATAATAAATTAATACTGGAAATGATACCTGGATGCTGCAGTCACGCTCGCCAAAGTGAACAACATTACCAAATTTATCTGCAAGAATCTAAAATCCAACAGCTGTATGAGAACAGTTGATAGCAAACTGAAGATATAAAAATATTTTTGCTTAGTCGAAGTCAAGAAAAAAAATAATAGGTTCATAAGTAGTCTTTTTCTACTTCTCTCTCTCTCTCTCTGAGAATCAGGATCAACCATCTTCTGAAAAAGATTATCTTTTTCATAACCATCAAATAATTTGAACCCGTTCTGCAGACGACTGCATACCTGGAACTCAATATGCCGGGGATTTTGCACATACTTCTCCAGATAACATCCATCATTTCCAAAAGCAGCAGCAGCCTCACTCTTTGCTTGCTGTAGAACAACAAATTAAGTCGAATTCAAGGTTGTTAAAAATCTTACAGATCTTTATGGTATAGTAGTCAAGGGATATAGTTAACATTATTATACTTATATTTAACTACAATATCTTATTTGTCCAAAAAAAAAAAAAAAAAAACTACAATATCTTCATACAAAAAGAGTTCCTGAGAAAATTAGAAATGTGATGCAGACAATGAGACTCTAGGTTGTCTAACGGTTAAGATTCTACGATACATTCCTATCAAATATCTGAATATAGGAGGACATGATTGTGTAGAACTGTTCTCTAGAACAATCCTTCTAAAATTCAAATGCTGGCCATTTGTGGATCAGTTTGCCTTGATTTTCATACCTGCAGCAGTTTAACAAACTCTGACGGTTCATTAGCAAGCCGCATTCCACGCCCACCACCACCAGCTGTTGCCTTGAAACCAGAAAGACGCCAGTTGTGAGATTCAATACTCAATGTAACATTCTAAAAAGTACAGAGATAGCTTTCGAAAAAAAAAAAAAAGCTTTCGTTGATGCCTATCTAAGAAAGTCCTAAGTGAGAATCTGTAACACAAAAAAAGCACCTGGATTGCTGCTTTGGGCTACCATAAAAACATAATAATTTACCTTGATCATTACAGGGAACCCAATCTCATTGGCGAGCCTGACTCCTTCTTCTGTGCTCTGTAATAATAAATTTCAATGCATGGAAGTTCGAAGAGTCATTTTGATATGACTCAACTTGAAATAAAGAACTGATGGTCCAGCATAATACCTGCAATAGTCCATCACTCCCTGGTACAGTTGGGACACCTGCATTTTTCATCGTCTCTCTAGCAGTTGCTTTGTCACCCATGACACGGATGCTATCAGGCTGCAGAAATTAAGAAAGAGATGCAGATGATCCAGTTATAGAGCATTTTCTTTTGTCTAATTCTAAACCTCAATCAAGATTAGAATTTCACACTCAAGAATACATCATATCGATTTTGTCTCCGTCTCAGAAAAGAAATATACCTAGAGGTTCTAAAAAACAAATTTCCCATGTTCTGCAAATGTTTTCAAAAACTTACATTTGGTCCAATAAAATTGATCCTATGGTCCCTGCACATCTCTACAAAAAGAGCGTTCTCCGCAAGGAATCCATATCCAGGATGAAGCATTGTACATCCTCGGCTAATTGCAGCTGACAGAACATTCGGGATCAACAAGTACCTGCAGAAAATTTAGGATAAAAAGCTAACTTTTCTCTCCCCAGTCACCAGGCATATGGACCAAGAATCTACTACAAATGTTCAATAAAATGGCATCGCGTGGTCAAGCATATTGCTCAATCTGGTACTAACAATAGAAAACATTACTCATAGAACCACAGAATGATAAAAAGAATAAAGTCCGAGAACCATGCTAGTAGTTTAATATCCAAGATCTATCCTAGAGAAACATATAATGTATCGCATATTAAGGAAGAAAGTTCCATCACAACTAAAATAAGAGAAACTTACGACTGGTTGCTGGGAGCTTCACCAATACAAACCGCTTCATCAGCCAATTTCACATGCAGTGCATCCTTGTCTATAGTTGAGTAAACAGCAACACAAGGAATCCCCATTTCATGAGCGGTTCGGATAATACGCACAGCGATTTCACCTCTATTAGCCACAAGAATTTTTTCCCCACTGCACGTAGCAGCAAGGGCACCACCACCACTCCTCTTCACCTTCCGGCTAACTTTCAAAGTCAGAGTTCTTTGCCTAGGGAAGCTAACCATTTTTCCCATCATCGCATTACACTGGGAACTTCTAATTCCGCCCGACCTCCCCAGGAATAAAGACTTGCACATAAAATAAAAAAATAAAAAAAAACACAAACTCAAGAAACTATACATTACAATGTCATGAATGCATTGTTGCAGCTATTAAAAACATTTAAAGATCAGAACAATTAGATTCAAAACCAATCGATGAGGGAAAGCTAATTAGCATGATTTCACAAGCAAATGTTTTCAGAAGAAGACTGTTAAAATCTCAAGTTCCATGTAACGAATACTAGCGCGACGTAGTAAGGAAGTGAAATGAGTTCGCCTAATTGACAAATTTGATATTCATTCAATGCATCGCGCAAAACTCGTAAAGGTAAGGAAGAAAGGTTAAATCCGAAGATGAAAAGAGAAAACAGAGAAGATTGATTTTGTGCTTACGGGAGGGGAGGCAAAGGATTTGCAATTGGTAATCATGTATGCGTCCATAGCTGAATAAGAGAAGCAGATCCTGATTTACAAAGATAACAGTGACGAATCTCATCAACAATGCGAAACTAGGAAGCAGAAGAAGGAGGAGATGAAGATTCATACCGATGGAGGAGAAACCGAGAAAGGTTTCGATGCAAACGAGGGAGAAAGAGTGAGAGTGATTGAATCGCCGGGTCTTGTAGGCTAAACGGTTTGGGACCCACCCATCCACCAAATTTTCACCATCTTTGATGATTTTTTAATAAGTTTTTTTTAATGTTCAATTTGGTATAAGTCATTATTGAGATAAGAAAAGAAAAAAAATAAAAAAAAATAAAAAAGTTTTGATCATGTAGATCTAGAAATGGTTAAAACCTCAAAAGTTAAAAACATGGTTAAAATCTCGGCCCAATAAAACAAGTCCAATAAACCAATGGTAAAAAGGTTCACAAAGTCGAAGACAATGACGAGGTAACGAGCCGGACAATAAGGTCCATCAGGGTGAAGTTTACAGTCAAAGGGGATTAAAATGCAAATCTGTTAGTCAACCTTGACGAGACCAAAGACTCATTCAAACCGGTGAATTAAGGCGCCTAGACGTAACGGCCTTATCCTCCGACTTAAAGATCATTAATGGCGAATCATGCAGAGTAAATGGTAACGTCAAAAACGCCCTCAGAGTATAAAGCAAGAACGAGGGAAAAAAAAGCAACACAGCTTCTTCTTCCCACAACAAGCTCTACACTTAAACACTTAGCAATTTTTTGTTCTTTTTCTTGTAAAATCAGAGATCGAAATACTAATCCCAATTTACCCCACATATCTTATTCAAATTCGCTTCCTGCATCCGTTTGATCTTGTCGAGCAACAAACTTTCTGTTTATTGCTCGATAGTCTTTCGGTTCTTTTGTTATTAAAGATAGGCCAAAGTTCTCCGTTTATTCCTATTTACAAATTTTGACTGTTGTAATTCCAGTTACAACAATTTAGCGCTAGAAGGAAGGGATTACGCAAGTCTAATTCGACCGCAAAAGACTCGAGATGGCCAAGCAAGCTTTTTACCACTTAAAGGGGGCTTTGTCGGTCTCCAAAAGGTGGATAAGAAGAGCAAGCCATGACGAAAAGGCTTATTGTCGAGCCCACGGAGTAAAGGGACACGACACAAAGGATTGTTAGAAACTGAAAACAATCCTATTTGAGAGGTATTTAACCGGTGGGTTCGCCGATTTAATACCCTCACCGCTGTAAAACCAGACAGCGGATGAAACTTCGCCCGCAAAAGTGGTCCATTTCATCCAACGAGACTATCCCGAGAGAGACGTAAATTCTTTGGCTAAACAATCTAAGCAACTCTCACAAAGAATCGTTTTCTGTGAGAGAGATGCGTGTATGCTGAACAAGCCGCACAACAATACACTTGTAGTAACACTAGAAATTGGCGACTATGACGTCTCAAGAATTCTGGTAGATACTAGAAGCTCGGTGAATATAATATTTTCTGAAGCCTTGAGACATATGGATGCACTCGCTGCACGCTTTCAACTGGAAAACTAGTTGGGTTCATCGGAAGAACAGTCACCACCATCAGAACAGTGGAATTAGCTGTCCGGATTGGGGGAAGGATCCGTGTCACCAACTTCCTAGTTTTCGAAGGACCATCAGTCTATAACGTTATGCTTGGCACCCCGTGGATTAATTCCATGAGGGCGGTACCCTCGGTCTTTCACCAATGTGTTAAAATTCCGACTTCTTATGGGATAGTAACACTAAGTGGAAGTAAAAAAATGTGAGATCTTGCTACATGGTCTACCACATGTTGTTATAGACGAATCTGAGCCCGAAAAATGCGTCAACATCGGAGCAATGTTGAAGGAGCCCATACGGAACGACCTAATAAAACTCCTTAGGGAAAACAAAACAACATTCGCATGGTTGGCCAAGGATATGTCCGAGAACGCCCTCGATGTGATTTCGCATGAACTAAACATGGATGAATCCTTTAAGCCAATTAAGCAAAAAGGAGGAGGCTAGGCCCAAAAAGATCGACAACGGTGAACGACAAAGTTGAAAGGATGCTAAACAACAGATCGATCCGCGAGGTCAAATATCCATAATGGTTAGCAAACCTAGTGGTGGTTAAAAAAAGAATGGGAAGTGGATGGTATGTGTTGATTTCACAGACCTAAACAAAGCATGTCCTAAAGATAGCTTCCCATTGCCACACATCGATCGATTGGTAGAGGCAACTGCCAAACATGAGCTATTATCCTTTATGGATGCATTCTCTGGGTACAATCATATACTGATGAATCTCGAAGATTAAGAAAAAACTTCCGTCATAACCAATAGAGGGATATACTGTTACAAGGTGATGCCTTTCGAGTTAAAGAATGTTGGAGCAACCTACTAGTGATTGGTTAAAGAGATGTTCGCAAGGCAGATTGGTAAAACCATGGATGTCTATATTGATGACATGATGGTCAAGTCCATTGAAGCTGATTCTCATATTCAGCACCTAAGAGAATGTTTCGAAGTCTTGAACCACTTCAAAATCAAACTCAATCTGGCAAAATGCACTTTCGTTGTTGCATCCGGGAAATTATTGGGATACTTAGTAACTCCAAGAGGGATTGAAGCCAACCCGGTTCAGATCAACACCTTCTTGGGGATGCCCTCCCCGAAAACGAAGTGCGAGGTCCAGAGATTGACTGGAAGAGTTGCCGCATTAAATCGATAATATTGAAGTCAATTGACAAGTGTCTTCCTTTTTTTTAACTACTAAAAGGGAACAAAACAAATTTGGAGCGAGGAATGTGAAGAAGCTTTCATGGCGAATCAGTTTAGTGGGGAGTACGAAGCTAAGGATGGGCGGATGAGTGCTTACCTAAAATTGGTTCAGGAGCTCTCCTATTCATTCAGCCATTTCACGTTGACAAGGATTCCCAAATGGGAGAATACTTCGGCAGATGCTCTCGCAGCTCTGGCCTTAACCTCGGATTCCGAGCTACAGAGGATAATCTTGGTAAAAGGGATTTACCAACTAAGCATCAACCTCCAAAAGCAAGTGGTGATGATCACTGAAGAAGAGCAACCATCCGCTGAGGAGTACGAACCATATTGGAGGGTTCCGGTAATCAAATATATATCAAACGGGTTGACACCCGAGAGTTAATGAGACACAGAAACTGAAAATTGTCAGTTCGCGATTCATAGTGGGGTTTATCCACTGTTTCTCCAATCGTTTTCAACAACACCAAAAATGGGCTTGGTTGTTTGGTGAAGTTTGTAAAACCACGATGGAATTATTGCTCAAATAAACGATTGTTTAAAGAAATTATCCGAGGAGATCCATACATGTGCATTGATTAACACATCAATTATTCAACGTGTATACATCATTGTAACAAATTGAGATCGAACCAAGGAGATTAAGATTAGCACACTAAGAATTCAAGAAACTATATGAGCTAAGCTTATATGATTATGGTTTTTCTATCAATCTGAATGAAATAAAGACTAAACAAGAAAGATCAAGAGCATAAAACAAATGAAGTTAAAGACTAACACAATTCGAATTCTAACTAAACGGGAAAGATAACTAGGAAGTTAAAACGATTCAAACAAGATTAAACGAACGAATCATTGTGTAAGGTTATTGACTTGCGCTATTCTAAGTTAATCCATGATGCTAATTTACTCACAAAATGCTAATCCTTAGGTCTAGACCACTAATTAAGATTAATTTATTCTCATGGTACTAATCACTTTACCAATTACCCAATTGACACAAATTTCCATTCGCAATTAAGCAATCAATAAGCGTTAAACACAAGGTCAAATCACCAATAAATACCTTAGACATCTATTTCCATAGGCTAAGCATGTAAATCACTCATTAAGTTCTTAGGGAAATTTCATCAAACACTTTCCGGACATGAAATTCCCTAAAATCTAAATCAACTTGATCAATGCTAATCTAGCATTAAAATCACCTAATGAGAAGGATATTAATTAATCTAAGCCCTAAACACCATGAATCAACCTAAAACCAACCTAATCTACCATACCCAAAGATCCTAAGAGAACTACTCACTAATCATAATGAAATCAACAAAATCCATAAAGATAGTGTTAATATTCATAATTAGTGATGGAAGATGAGATTAAGATGAGATAATGGAAGATTGCATAAAAATCACTCAAGATATCATACAAAATCAAGTAAGAACTTTAAAAGGGGAAAAAGTTTAAAACTAGAATAAAACTTAGCTAAAAATTAGGTCTAAAGTGTATTTATAGTGAATAGGTCTGAAATGGCTTGTATCGGTTTGCTCAACCCGACACACCATACCGCTGCATCAACTGGTGACTTCTCGGGAACTCGTGTCGATGTCTTCATCCCGATACCACCAAACCGTTGCGGTCCCAACGGTGTGTCCATCCCGCCATCACCATACCGCTGCATCAACTAGGAACTTCACGATCCTCCTTGTGCCGGTTTCTTCATCCCGATGCAGCATCCCGCCGTGGCTCCGTCGGTGTCTCTACACCGCTGTAGCACCCCGCCGTGTCTCATGTGGTCTTATTTCTTTGGTTTTTGGGCATGGCTCTTGCTCCAAACTGGTGCCTCTTGCTCCATGATCATCCTCCAAACTCCTTTGAGAATCCTTAGCTCCCAAAGGTACCTAAAACATTTCAAAATGTTCCAATACTCTATAGAACTAGTTTAAAACTCACTAAACTCTAAACATGAATGCAAACTCAAAGAAAGCTATCAAATGCATGCTAAACACACATAAAAACTATAATAAATGAATGCAAGAATGAGGTAAATAATGCAACTATCATGCATCACCACATCCTCGAATGAACATGAAGGTAACACACTTGCCACAAGAGATGATAATGAAACACATCTGTTAACAGTGATTGACAATGAAAAATGCTTCACCAACGCAAGTTTGATATTTTGTAGTTTAATATTTTCATTTCTTCTCCACATTAAACAATATTTTGTTAACAATTAACAATTTTTTTTGTTTTTTTTGCAGTACACACTTTGTGCATTATGGTGGGTAAACAGAACGAATGCATATGAGGATATCTCCTCTAATATGGTGAAGGATATCAAATAGTTTAATGTTGATAAAGACATTTAACTTCCTATAGAAGTTTGGATGGGAAGTACCATATGCCATTATAGTTCGTTTGAAGATTTTAACACAGTTTTTGAAGTTGGCAGTCGAGTTTCAGCTCAAACCAAAGGATTTTGGATTGCTTGACAGGAAAATACAAGCAGCATCCCGATTTAAATCTTAAAACCATGGTGAATGCTTATGATAGGAAAATAGAAATGCT
Source organism: Eutrema heterophyllum (assembly GCA_002933915.1). Classification (NCBI taxonomy): domain Eukaryota; kingdom Viridiplantae; phylum Streptophyta; class Magnoliopsida; order Brassicales; family Brassicaceae; genus Eutrema; species Eutrema heterophyllum. The sequence continues at coordinate 37,887 of PKMM01057010.1, forward strand.
GCATTTGTCAAAACTGCACGCAAGAAGATATAAGAAGGTCTTAAAGAGTATGCGTTGAAAGTCTATCAATTAACGTACTTCTCATGTATCCTTACTGTGTTCCTCACATCAAATGCATCACTTCCCTTGTGAAATTGGAATTTCATCAAGCTGTGGACACTGAGGGGGTTGTCTCGATTTCATGGATCCCGAGAGGACTCTTGCTTCACTAGTTGCCTCACTATACCGATCTGTAACATCTCTAGAATATCTTCTCATAATATCTACAATATTTTTGGATCTTTCTAGATCATTCTATATAAAATAATAGTAAACAAATAAAGAATGAATTGAAGTTAGTTATGTTGGCTTTATCTTTTACAATACATATAGATAAGTTAGGTTTATAGAAATTGTTTATAGTATAATGCAAGATGAGGACCTTCACAACTTTCATCTTAAACGTTGTCATGGCTGATAAAAAGTCTTTCACAAATCCTCTAAATTTTGAACACTGCCGGTAAGATATATTTTGTTAATAAGATCCACTAGTAGATGTAGTGCTAATAAACATAACAGTGGCTACAAGAAGTGTAAAAAAGCTTCGATTCAAAAAAAATAAGTGTAAAAAAGCTTCTAATTGATGAAAGTCGATTAGAAACCAATATGAAAACATATTGGGCCGCTAAATCAAGTCATCATTTTTTGTGATGTATACAAATCTTCTTTTATTATTTGTTAAAAAACTCGCGACATTTTTAGTATTATGTTTATGGTATGTTCATTAAAGTTATCATGTTAAATATATTTATATTATATGATTCTTTTTTACAGCTTACGACATCTTTAGTTTTCTTTTATGGTATTTCTCATTCTTTATATATATTTAAGATATATTTTTATCTTATGTGATCACTTTTGGTAATTTAATTAAATATTTTTACGAATTGATCAATAAACAATTGTATCAACTTATTAGCTGATATTTGATAAACCAAATATGATAGATAAAGTACTCTATTAACTAGATGTTTCAATTTTAGATTTACGTATGATGCATGATTTGTGTTAAGATGTTTTTGATTTGCGTCTATGTTGCTCATATAATCATGTTGTATGTTGTTTTATCAAATACCAAACCGAATTATATCTTTTTTTTTATCTAAAAACAAAAATTATAAAAATCAAATACGATAGGAGAAATTTCAAAAATACACTGTTATGATACAATTTTTAAAAATACCATTATTTTTTGTCCACTTTTAAAAATATTATTTTAAAACTTCGGATAATTAGTGTCAAATTTTGTTAATTGATGTGAATCAAATCAAATTTAATGATGTTGAGAAATATGTATAGAAAAATATCAAGAAACAACGGTAACTAACCATCTATGTACAAAGGTTTTTACTTTGATGTTATTTCTCAGCTTTGCTGTCTTTTGTCGCGAGAAATTTTTTGCCAAGAACTGCTTCTTGCATTCCTCCCAAGTCGGTATGGTAGTGGTAGCCACGCTCTTCTCCCATTGAGCAGCCTTGTCTCCCAAAGAGAATGGGAAGAGAGTTAACTTGAGAACATCCTCCGAGACTCCATTCATCTTTACCGTCCCACACAGGCGGTCAAATTGATCGATGTGATCAATTGGGTTTTCCATTGGCAGCCCATATATGGAATTTTGAGTTTTGCACCATGTTGATGAGACTTGATTTGATTTCGAAGTTGTTGTTTGCACATGGTGGAGGTCGTATTCCAGTTTGAACCCCTTGAGTAGTGGGTTCATCGAAGGCACCAATCCTTTGTGGCTGTCTAGGATGATGGATTGGCTGCCTCGGGTTTAAGCCCACTCCTTGGACTTCATCGAGCGGTGGTGGCTCTTCAAAGAGCGGGTTGTCTCTCGCGGCTTCCATCGGAAAACGCCTCTCGTTTTCTCCTCTTTCTCTTACGGCTCTTGCGGTTTCTCGTTCTAGTCTCCCGATGTCAACCACAAGTGGTTGCAGATTTCCTTGTCCTTGACTCCTTGTGATCATGCACCTTTAAAACAAGAGCAAACAAGCAAGAACAATTTAGTAACAAAATAAAGGAAAATACTTAGACTTAGAAAGATTCCAAATCTTAATGGCTATTGCAACTCCCCGGCAATGGCGCCAAAAACTTGATGGATACAAATTTTAATCCCTAATTAAACCCCAAGTGCAAGGCAATTGTTGTAGTAATTATGGGTATCGAACCACAAGGAGATGAATAATACACTAAGAATGCAAGAAACTCTTTAAGCTAAGCAAATTGATTTCTGGTTTTTATGTTTGTTTGAGAAACTAAATAATAAAAACTATTAATATTTAAAGAAAATTTAAAACATAAATAATTGTGACAATTTAAATGGCAAATTAATTTTTGAACACAAATTTAAAAAATCACAAGAAAACAATAAAAATCGGATTTTAAATCAAAAATAAAACATGGATTTTCGGGTTTGGTTTTGTTAAAGATGTTTGATAATTGAGAGATGATGTTTAAAACACTTGAATCTATTTATTACCTAGATCATGATCACTTAATTTAGACTAGTTCATTCTCATGATGCTAATCCTTTTATAAATCATTTATTTAAGCTAATTTCCCAATTGCAAATAAAAGATTTATAAACAATGAACTCAAGATCATTTTAATCACAATTCACCTTAGACTTCTATTTCCATAGGTTAAGAATAAAAAGCATGAGGTGAAAATTACAAGATAAATTGCAATCCCCTCCCGGGTAGCGATTCATCTAAGATCAAGAAATGGTTTTCCAACTCACTTCTAGCCTTAATATTATTTTCAAAACATGAGGATAAATTAAATCTTGGTTTTAAACATCTTCAATCTTTTAATCAAAACATCATAAACTACCAAACCCTTAACCCATGATAAGACTACTCACACATAGCTAAGTAACAAGAATAAATGACAGAAATTAAAGACATAATTGTATAAATAAGAAAAGAGGAAGAGTTTAAGAGAAAATCTTCACTAATTGGAAAAAGACGAGCACTCCTTCATAGGCATGAAAGTCTTCACTATATGGGAAAGGATGAACAATCCTTCATAGGCATGAAAAGAAAAACGAAAATGAAAGAAAAGAGAGAGTGTTTAAGCTTTGAGTAAGAGATGTATTTGTATTATGAGTTGATGATCTTACAAGAGGAATTGCACCTCCTTATATAGCAATACAAAAGCACACTTACTACAATTTTAAATGTTCTATTAGCTTGCATAAAGGAAAAAGAAAAAGAAAAAGAAAAAGAAAAGAGAAGAATGATAATGTTGCAACATGATTGTGTCCAGCACTCAATCCTTTATGGGTGGCTTGAAAATGAATGAGTTGGGTTCAAGGTGGAAAAGTGGTGGTGGTGGGGAATGGTGGAAAGTGCAAAACCCGTCATGCTTTACATGTCTTTAGTAATTTGATCATATATTTTTAACCACACCCCTGAATGGTGCGCAACTACTTCCATTGGACAGCTAACTCAATTTACTATGACTTTAATGAAGACATCTGATGCTAAATCCAAAGGGAAGGCTTTCTTACGAGTCGATCTTTCACTAGCTTCAGATTGCCACGGTATCTTCCGGTAATAATATGTCTTCACTAAATTAATTTTATCTCTCGAACGGCTGATGCAAATGATATGAAACCAACGCCAAAATGAAGCTGACTCAATTGTCTACAACTTTGATCAAGACCTCAGATTAGTCTGGGCGCGGGAAGGTATTCATCCTGATTTATCTTTAGACGCATTGTTCTTGACTCCTAATCCAGATCGGTTGCTGGATCGAGTGTGTAAACCGATCTCGAGACCGATACTCTCTTATTTTTGCTCCATTTGCTTTTCCTTTGATCCATCTTGAAGCTCCAAGCATCTCTTTCAATCCAGGCTACTCCTAAACACCTGAAAACAAGCCGAAAACGGCACAAAACAACCTAGGACATCTAAAATGCAAGAATATGAATAGAAATATGCACTAAAACACACGGAAAAAACTCTAGAATGAAATGAAAACTAATAAAAATAAACATACTAAAACGCTAAAACATTGCGTTATCAGTAATTGTCTAGAAGATTTCTAATCATGTTTTTGATGCTTAGCAAGATGAGAATCATGACTAAGGATCATTAATTGGCTAAAAAGGATTTGTGTTTTATGCTTGTTGATAATTTTGTAGCAATTGAGAAATTAGCTAATTTGAATTATCAATGAAGGGTTTAGCATCATGAGAGTGAGTTAAACTATTTGTATGTGTTCCTTGCCATAGAATTCAGCTCATTGAGTGATTAGAAACATCATTAATGAATCATCGAATACTCCTAATCAAATGCTATTTCCTACGATCCATATCTTTATTTTCTTGATTAAAATTGAGTTAGTGTTTTGTGTTCTTTAATTCTGTGTTGTTAAAACTAGCTTGCAATCATTTTAATTGTCCTGCATGATTTTATTCTCTGTCTTTTATTTTTAGTTTTTTATCGTAATTAGTTCTTAGAACAAAAACCAACAAAAATCGTTTAGCTTAGCTTAAGTAGTTTCTTGTATTCTTACTGTGATGTTCTTTCTCTCTGTGGAGATTCGATCCCTAAGTACTCAACGACAAACCGTTATGATTGCGGTAGTCTACACATTAGGGTAATTGATGTGTTGAAAAACGACTAATCACCAAGTCCTCAAACCTCTCAATGTGATCCATAGGGTGTTCATGAGAAAGACCATGAAAAGGGTGCTGACCCATAAGAACGAAGTATACAGGTTTCAGCTCAAAGTCATTCCTCGGAAAACCAGGAGGGCGAATCGCTGATCGATTGGCATAAAACTGATCAGGCCTGTTGTACTCACCAATCGTCCTACCACGGTCAACCACAACATTCCTAACATTCCCCTCATTGCCTCGCGCAGCTGGCGCGGCAATCTCATCAAGAACAACTGGAGGGGGAATGATGTTTCCCTCTCCATCAAGTCGTTGCCCTCTCTCATTGCACAAATGACCCTCTTGTCTCTTAAAGCTCCAGCATCATCACGAACCAAAACCACTGGATTGTTCATCCCTGCTAGCCTCTTTGCTTTCCTGTTTATGCATTCCAAAAGTGCTAGTTCCTCGTTGGAAAGATTAACTAGCTGAGTGCTCTTGTTTCTTCTGGTTTCGCGATTAGGCATACACCTGAAACACAAAAGTCAAAGCACGTAAGTAACAAAAATCAAAAAAAAAAAAAAAAAAAAATACGACGAGTATCGACCGACACCAGTTGGGTATCGATCGACACCGTCGAACTTAGTCGAAATTCTTAAGCTGAAATCTAATGGCGAATTTAGAGTCCCCGGCAACGGCGCCAAATTTGATAAGCTCAAATGTAATACCCTAAAGTACTAACAGCTTTGTCGATTGTAGTATTTAGGGGTCGAATCCACAGAGACTCAAGAATCACACAATAAATTTTAAAGGTTCGAATTAAGCTAAGTGATCAATGTAATTGAAAGCAATAACGTAAATTAAACGGTTCTAAATTCGATGGAGGAAAGATAGGTTCAGGGTATTTCTCAGGAAATCAGAGAATGCAGATAAACTAACTGGTCAGGGTTGAGGTTAAGCCCGGTTCTTGAACTCAAATCACTAAGCTATAACTAACCAACTGTCGTTGCGAGAGTTATCTAAGTCTAAATTTTAGAATTTCAAATCTCTTTGCAAATCTTAAAGACTAAACTAGCTTTAAGTCCAGGTTTGATATGTTCACAAAACAACTAAACCAAATCTCTTTGCAGATAGTTATTTTGTTCACCCTAGATTCTATCAGATTATCAATTGCACTGTCGTGCCTAATCGATTAACCTAAGATCTAAGTTCCAGGTGATCAATCTAGAATTAGCTTTACGAACAACCTAAGGTGAAGAACTAATTCATATTATGAATCCTAACCAATTAATTAACCTAGCATTCAATGAAATCCTTTATGAGAACCCTAAACCTAACAGGAGATCTACTCAGACATGGAGATTGAAACAATAAACATTACTGAATAAATCTCTGAAATAAATAAATAAGATGAGAGTAAACAAGGGTTCGAAATCTTCTCTCGGACGAACAGAGTTTCAGACTTGTCTCCCTCAAAAGCTCTCTCACAGAAAACCAAAGTAAAATAATGCGTAGCCAACAAAAGTGGCTGAAAAACCTAATTATCATCCTAAAACACGTTCTGGGACTTCTTGTAATTATTAAAGTCTTCTGGGCCAAGGTGCAATTTCATCTGAATTGTAACAAGTCGCGATCATTCTCTTCATCCGATGAGTATCGACCGACACCATAAGTGGTATCAATCGATACCAAGCTTCTGTGTCGACTCTTCAGGCTGGTGTCGGTCGACACCATGACTTCAACTCGATCCTTCAGCTACATAATCCTTGTTTGGTTCCAAAATGCTCCAATATCTCCAATTTAGCTCCAAACGTACCTAAACCTGTAAAGACTCGAAAAGACTCCAAAATACTAGAAAGACTCTATAAATCAGATTTATATCATGGTTAAAAGCGGGTAAAAACCATGATATATCAACTCAAATAACTCAGACTACAGCAGCTGTCAAGGGAAAGATGGTTCATTCACAAAATGAATACGTCAATGCAATCACCTTAAGAAGTGCTAAAGAGGTCACTACAGTGGTAGAAAAGGGTTTGAATGCAGAAAAAATCATGGAGTTAAAAGAGGTTGAAGGTGATTTTGAGCCTGATACGGCTGTGTTGAGCAACACCACTACTGGTATCTATCGACACCAACCTGAAGAGACGACACAGAAGCCTTGTGTCGATCGACACCAATCTGGTGTCGGTCGACACCCGTCGCAGACTGAGCTAGAAATTGTGAAAAAACAGAAGATTGTTGAGGAGAATGTTTACAAGCCTAAGGTGCCATATCCTAAACCACTTGGACATCTCAGAGATCCCATTACTGCAGAGAAGTTGCTCGCTTTTGAGAAGATGGTAAGGAGGATTCCCCATACGATGTCTTTTGAAGAAGCTTTGGAAAACCCCCCTTTGCTTGGTTACTTCCGAGATTGCAAAGAAACTCTAGAAGAGATCAAGGCAGTCTTCATCAAGGCAAGAAGCACACCACCACCAATGAAGCAGTTGACTAAGAGGGAAGACCCAGGAAAATTTTCAGTTTCATGCTCTATCTCTAGAGTTGAATTCACATAGTCTCTCGTTGATTCAGGGTCTAGCGTCAATGTCATGTCAAATGCAATAGCAGAGAGGTTGGGAATTGCTGATATAAGATATCCTAAGATGTCTCTTGTATTCGCGAACTCTTCCACCTCAGTTCCATACGGTACAATCCCAGATTTGCTTGTTAAAGTAGGAGATTGTCTGGTTCCTACTGATTTTCAGGTTGTGGAGATGAATGAAAGATCTCGTATGCCTTTGATTCTTGGAAGACCGTTCATGGCTACAGTTGGAGCAGTTATAGACACGCCTAGTAAGAGACTCTCGTTCTCATACATTGACAAAGAGGTCTCCTACAAAGCTATTCCTTCTGGAGGAGCTCCCAAACATGTCTCTTGCATCACCGTTGTTACAGGAGAGACGTTGATGGTTGATCTTTTCGAAGAGCCTTATGATGAGCCAAATGTCATAGACGTTTTAGATGGTCCTTCTATCATCACGAAGAGAGACATCAAAACGGCTAAGGCAAAGAAAAAGGTGAAGAGCAAAAGAGTCAAGGGTGCTACCTATATGACTTTAACCCCTTAGAAATGTGATGGAGATTCGATTGAATACGAGGTGAAGTGCAAGGGAACCTCGAAACCATTTTCTAAGGTTAGAGCTATTCTCACTTCGGAGTTAAAAGAGAAAGGAAAGGATGTTGTGAAGGGTTTGTTGAGCAGAATTCTGAAGCTGGAGATGTCTAGTTGTGGAGCTTGTTTTGGAGCAAGTTCTCATTCTTTTCCTGACTAATACATGAGCCAAAGTCAAGCTAGTGACTAAAAACAAGCGCTTGGTGGGAGGCAACCCACTGGTGAGTCTGTATATAAGTCTTTTATTTTTGTCATTTTTCGCTTTGTGTCTTGTGTCTTTGTGTGAATCAGATGAACAGGTGATGTGTCGATGAAAAGAGTTACATGTGTCGACCTACGCTTGGTATCGATCGATACCATGCTGTGTGTCGGTCAACACCCCTACCCCAATCCGGTAATTTCTTGTTTTTCACGATTCCACTCAGTTCTTTTGGTTTCTGTTACCGACTCTAGACTAAATAACACTGGGGACAGTGTTGTTCAAGTCTGGGGGAGGTAGCTGCTGACAATGTTTTTGTTTTTCTTAGAGTCAGTCGTTTTTGAGTCAAAAGTTGTTTTATTGAGTCAAAATTTGTTGGAGATGATGATCTTTTTCTTGAATCTATTGTTCTGACTTTACTTCTAAGTGACCATTGTTACAGAATCAGTTCTAGATCAGACTAATGAAAAANGTTCTTGAATCTACTGCTTTAACTTCGCTTCTGAGTGTCCATTGTTACAGAATCAGTTACAGATCGACTAATGAAAAATCCAAAGGCTGACCAATTAACTAGAAGACATACATGTTTCCAGCAGAGTTCTTTTAAAGCCTGAGCCAAATTTTTGCACTTCATCGATGTGGTTAGTATTCACAGAGCTTGATTCCTCAATTCATATCTGACAAAGAAACCCATGTGTTTAAAAGTGACAGTATCTCTCTCCCCTATTATAAGTTAATAAATAAGTGCATGAAAAGATGAGATGATTTTCTCCTAAGTAGAGGGTTAGGAATGTTTCCAGCGATCCCATTATTCTACTTGGTGAGGAATGATCACACAAAGGTTGGNTAGGAAAATTTCCAGCGATCCCATTATTCTACTTGTGAAGGAATGATCACACAAAGGTTGGAAGCGAGGTTAGACAAAATTCCCGTGATACCACTATTCGCCTACGCCTTTGATACATAGAGAGGGAAGAACCGGGGTCGGTGGCAAACACCATCAATACTCGCGTTTCAGACCTTAATGTGTATATGCGGATCTAAAAAAAAAAAAAGAACATGATGAGAAGCAAGTCTGGGGAGAGAAAACAATATCAAGTGTGAAAATCAGCTGGTTCTTTTGTTATGATATTGTATGGGAACGAATCTAGAAAGTTCTTGGTATTGAGTACAGCGATGAAACTGGCGATGAGGGCTTTATTGGATAATGCTGAGAAATAATGTGTGTAGTCTGGGAAGCTGCGAATATCTACAGAGAAGTACATGGTGGTTAGATTTGGAACTGGTTACGTGATATGTGGAGCACTAAGGAAAAGGGTCATTGCAATGTTTCAAGAACAGGTGAGTCTCCGTGTTTTTCAAACCTCTTTCTCTTGTTTAGCTTTCTGTTTGCGTGAGGGCAAGCAAAGGCTAAGTCTGGGGGAGTTGATATATGATATATCATGGTTTTTACCCCTTTTAGGCCATGATATAGGTCCGTTTTATAGAGTCTTTCTACTATTTTATAGTGTTTTAGAGTCTTTTACAGGTTTTAGCACGTTTGGAGCATAATTGGAGATATTTGAGCTTTTTGGTGCATTTTGGAGCAAAACAGAAGTTTGTGTAGCTGAGTACCCGAATTGAAGCCTCAGTGTCGATCGATACTACCCTAGTATCGGTCGATACTCACTGCAGCAAGACACAAGTCGCGACTTTAATGAAGAGTTGAAGAATTGCAATTTGGTCCAGAAGACTTTAATAATTACAAGAAGCCCCAAAACGTTTTTGATCATTATAATTAGTTTTTCATCCATTGTTGAGAAAAAGCTTGGTTTCACTTTTGTTCTACTTTGGTTTTGGAGAGATTTCTGAGAGAGACAATTCTGAATCTCCTTTTACTCTTTTCTATTTATTTGATTTGATGATCTATTCAATCATGTTGCTTGTTTCAATCTCCATGTCTGAGTAGTTCCCTTGTTAGATTCAGGGTTCTCATAAGGGTTCTCTCTGAATGTTAGGTTAATTAGTTAATTNATCTCTTGTTAGGTTCAGGGTTCTCTCTGAATGTTAGGTTAATTAGTTAATTAGGATTCGCCATCTGAATTAAGTTCTTCGCCTTAGGTTGTTCCCATAGCTAATTCTAAGTTGACGAATCTAGAACTTAGATCTTAGGATAATTGGTTAGGCACGAGAGTGCGATTAATTACCTGACAGAACCTAGGTGAGCAAAATAACTATTCGCAAAGAGATTTGGTTTAGTTGTTTTGTGAACAAATCAAACCTGAATTAAAAACTGGTTTAGACTTTAGGATTCGCAAAGAGATTTGGAATTCTAGGATTTAGACTTAGATAGTTTTCGCAACGAGAGTTGGTTAGCTATACTTTAGTGATTTGAGTTCAAGAATCGCGCTAAATCTGAATCATGTTAATTAGTTTATCTACATTCATTGAAATCCTGAGAAATACCCTGAGCCTATCTTCTTTCTCATTGATTTACAACACTTTTAATTTACGCATTGCTTTTAATTACATCTTTTTGGTTTAACTTAATTATAATCTATATAATCTATTGTGCGATATATGGAGTTCTTGTGTTCGGCCCCTACATATACTACAACAACTGCTTTAGTACTTATAGGGTATTAATTTGAGCATATCAAATTTGGCGCCATTGCCGAGGACTCAATTTCGCCATTAGATTTTAGTGAAGAATTTCGACTAAATCGTCGAGTATCGATCGACACCCTAGTGGTATCGGTCGACACTCATCGCGTTTTTTTTCAGTTACTTACGTTTTTGATCTTTTGTGTTTCAGGTGTATGCCTACTCGAGAAACCAGGAGAAACAAGAACACTCAGCTAGTTGATCTGTCAAACGAGCAGCTAGCACATTTGGAACGCACACTCAGAAAAGCAAAGAAGCCAGCAACGATGAACAACAATCCAGTGATTTTGATTCAGGATGAGGCTGGTGCTTTTAGAGACCGAGAGGGTTAATTGTGCAATGAGAGAGGACAGCGACTTGATGGAGAGGGAAACATCATAATCCCTCCACCAGCTGTCGATGAGATTGCCGCGCAAGCTGCGCGCAACAACGAGGTGAATCATGGGAATGCTGGGGTTAATCGTGCTAGGACGCTTGGAGAGTACAACAGACCCGATCAATTCTATGCCAATCGGTCTGCGATTCGTATTCCCACTTTTCAGAGGAATGACTTTGAGCTGAAGCCTGCATACTTCACTCTTGTCGGTCAGCACCCTTTTCATGGCCTTCCTCATGAACACTCCATAGATCACATTGAGAGGTTTGAGGACTTGGTCACTAGCATGAAGTACAATGGAGTGTCCAACGATTACCTCTTCTGTAAGCTCTTTCCATACTCTCTTGGTGGAGATGCAGCTTACTGGCTGAAGCAGTTGCCTCCTGGATCACTGACTACTTGGGCAGAGACGAAGAACGCGTTTCTGAATAACTTCTATGATGATGCAAGATCCGAGGAGCTCAGGAACAAGATCTCTCAGTTTTCTCAAGGACCGACAGAGGCACTTAAGGCTGCTTGGGTGCGATTCATATCTTATCAGAGGGATTGTCCACATCACGGATTCACTCAGGTTCAGTTGTTGGGTATCTTTTTCAGAAGGATTGATTGGAGGTATCAGATGGCTCTAGATGCTGCGAGCAATGGAAATTTCTACACGAGGTATCCTGACGATGCGTATGTGCTCATTGAGAACTTGGCGTCTAGCAATAGGGCCAAGAATGCTGATCTCGAGCGGAAAAGGCTGCACGGAGGTGTTGATGGATCGCAGATTGCTAAAATGCATGCGAAGCTGGATTCGGTGCATAATTTGTTGATGGGCAAGCAGCAGAAGGCTTTTCGTCCTGCTGAAGAGGATGAAGTGGGATATGTTAACTACATTGGTGGAGTTGGATCTCAAGATCAAAGGTATCAATGCCCACCCACACCACCCAGAGCTCTTGAAAGCAGAGTTAAGTCCATGCTTGAATAGCTTCTTCAGGGACAGCAGAAGATGACAGTGGATTTCAGTGGAAGGTTGGATGCTCTGTACACCGATCTGAATGGGAAAATCGAGGCTCTCAGTACTAGCCATAGGATGTTGGAAACTCAGGTAGCTCAGACTGTGGCAATTGTCAAGGGACTGATGGTTCATTCACATAACGAATACATCACTGTTATCCCCTCGAGGAGTGGAAAAGAGGTACACCCAGGAGTGCAAAAGTGCTCAACTGCTGAGATTTTCGTCAATCCTACAGAGAATGACGATGCGATTTCGAACACCACCCCTGTATCGACCGATACTCCCTTATATCGATCGACACACATCCAAAGTTCTGCCAGGGATGATTCTAGAGCGTAGGCATCGACCGACACCCCCCCCCCCCCCGTGTCGATCGCCACCAGTGTAGAAACTTTCACGGGACATCTCAAAACCCCGTGTATCGATCGATACCACCCCTGTATCGATTGACACTGCCCCTGAGGTCGAAAAGACACCTGGGTTGATTGAAGAAAGGGTTTACAAGCCTAAGGTGCTATACCCTCGACCACCTAGACATCTCATGAACCCCATTTCTCTAAAGCAGCTGCTTGGCTTTGAGAAGATGGTACGAAGGATTCCCACACACTGACTTTTGAAGAAGCTCTAGAGTACCGCCCTCTGTTGAGTCACTTCCGAGATTGCAGAGAAACTCTAGAAGAGATCGAAGTACTCTTTATCAAGGCAAGAAGCAAGTCACTGCCGCTGAGGAAGTTGACCAAGAGGGAAGACCCAGGAATATTCTCAGTTCCATGCTCTATTTCTGGAGTTGAATTCAAAGTCTCTCATTGACTCGGGGGCTAGCGTCAATGTCATGTCAAGGGAAATTACAGAGAGATTGAGAGCTGATATTCGATCTCCCAGGAAATCTCTCACATACGCGAACTGTATCACCTCACTTCCATACGGTACAATCCCTAATTTGATGGTTGAAGTAGGAGGTTGTTTGGTTCCTACTGATTTTCAGGTTATGGAGATGAGTGCAAGATCTACTACGCAGTTGATTCTTGGAAGACCGTTCATGGCTACGGTCGGTGCCATTATGGATACACCCAGCAAGAAAATCTCATTCTCATACATTGACAAAGCGGTGTACTACGAAGCCATTCCTACTAGAGGACCTCCCACACGTGTCTCTTGCATCGATATTGCCACAGGAGAGACGTTGGTAGTTGATCTTTTGGAAGAACCTCCTGACGAGCCCACTACCATAGACCTTCTAGATAGTCCTTCTATCATCACCAAGAAAGACATCAAAAAGGCTAAGGCAAAAACCGAGGGGACACAGCACTTGCATCGACCAAGAAGCCCTGGTATCGATCGATACCCTGTTGGTATCGGTCGATACCCCACGCGCAGTGCTACCCATGTGACTTTAATCCCTCAGAAGTGTGATGGAGATGTGCTTGAGTATAAGGTGAAGTGCAAAGGAACCTCAAAACCATTCTCTAAGGCTAGAGTTATTCTTACTTCGGATCTGAAATAGAAAGGAAAGGAGGTTGTGGAGAGCATGTTGAGCAGAACTCTGAAGTTGGCGATGTCTAGTTGTGGAGCTTGTTTTGGCGCAAGTTCTCATTCCTATCCCGACTAATACATGAGCCAAAGTCAAGCTCGTGACGTTAAACAAGCGCTTGGTGGGAGGCAACCCACTGGTGAGTCTGTACATACCTTTTCGCCTTTTATTTTTGGTTTTTGGTTTAAGTTTTGTGTCTTGTTTCACGTGCAGCAGATTCAGAAGAGCAGTATCGATCGACACCCACCGGTATCGATCGACACCATCCACACGCCAAAGGGGCTGGGTATTTCTTAAGGGACCGTGAGCAATATATCGATCGATGTCAAATTTGCATCGACCATTTCCCCTTGTATCGATCGATACCACCATGGTATCGGTCAATACCCGCCACCCAGGTAAGCCTCCTTCGATTTTCCCGAATCCACTCAGCTCTTCTGTTTTCTTTTACCGACTCTAGGCTAGATAACACTGGGGACAGTGTTGTTTAAGTCTGGGGGAAGTAGTCGCTGACATTGTGTTTGTTTTTCTTAGAGTCAGTCGTTTTTGTGTCAAATTTGTTTTATTAAGTCAAAATTTGTTGGAGATTATGATCTTCTTCTTGACTCTTTTGTTCTGACTTCGCTTCTAAGTGACCACTGTTACAGAATCAGCTCTAGATCGACTAATGAAAAATCCAAAGGCTGACCAGTTAACTAGAAGATACACATGTTTCCAGCAGAGTTCTTTTAAAGCCTGAGCCAAATTTCTGCACTTCATCGACGTGGTTAGTATTCATAGAGCTTGATTCCTCATTCATATCTGACAAAGGAACCAATGTGTTTAAAGTGATAGTATCTATCTCCCCGGTTATAAGTTAATCAATAAGAGCATAAAATATGAGATGATTTTCTCCTGAGTACAGGGTTAGGAATGTTTCCAACGATCCCATTATTCTACTTGGTGAGGGATGATCACACAGAGGGTTGGAAGCGAGGCTAGGATTTTCCTATGATGCCATTATTCGCCTACACCCTTTGATACATTGAGAGGGAAGAACCGGGGATTCGGTGGCAAACACCATCAATACTCGCGTCTCATACCTTGATGTGTATATGCGAAAAGAAAAA
>PKMM01057010.1:57363-144492 GCA_002933915.1 Eutrema heterophyllum
TGGAATTGGAGATTAAAGCTTGTTAATCATCTTATCACAAACGAGAGTTTGTTCTTGATTTGGTGATTAACAAAGTGATTAGTGCCACGAGAGTGGATTAGTCATAATTGTGAATTCCATGTTCTAGGATAGTGTTTAATTCAATCGAAATCATCATTGTTTGTTCATTAATCATCTTCTTGATAGTTAATTCATTTTCCAACACTTCTAGCCTTTGTTTTCTTTCTTGCATTTTACTTTCCTAATTCAAAAACATAAAAACCCAAAACATTTGCTCTAGCTTAGGAAGGTTCATGAATTCTTAGTGCATTGATCTTAACCCCTATGGATTGACACCTCTTATGCTACAATGACAAGCATAGAGGAATTGATATGAACCTAACGCAAAAATCCTTTATCAGGTTCCCTTGGAAGTTCCTCTTGGGAACGAAAACTTGGTTTGAGTTAGAAGCTTGGCCTTGAGGTTGGAATTGCCTTTGTGGAACTCCTTGAGCTAGAGTAGAAGGTTGAGGGTAGATTTGGTCTTGGGGGTTCTCAACATTTGGGTTTCGGTAGGAGAAGTTGGGATGGTTACGGTAGTTTTGGTTGAACCCTTGTCTTTGGTAGTTCCCTTGGTTCCCAACGTAGTTCACTTCCTCCTGTGTGTCAGCGGCTTCCTCTTGATAGCAACCTTGATAATCTTCATAATCACCGATGAAATGAACCGCTTTTTGAGACTCTTTTTTTGTGTCCTCAAGAAGTTTATCGATCAAGGAGGCTTGCTTATCCATCTTCTCATTAAGTGCCTTAATGTCTTTGGCTCTCTTGTTGTCATAAAAGTCGCTTGTGGTCCTAGTGGCACGGTCATAATCATCGCCATACGTCCCATCACTAGTAGCCAAGTTTTCCACAAGCTCCATTGCTTCCTCCACATCTTTAGCCAAGAAATTACCATTCGATGCCGTATCAAGTAGCATTCGAATCTTAGGCAAAGCACCCTGGTATAGAGTACTTAAGAGAGGGGCGTTGCTAAAGCCATGATGAGGGCATTGAGAAGTGTAGCCTCTAAATCTCTCCCAAGCTTCGTTGAAAGATTCATTGGACCGTTGTGTGAAGCTCGATATCTCGTTTGTAATCATTCCAAGAGGTAATAGATCCTTGGGGTAAGCTCTTTTCCCATTGGTGAGCCTTGTCACCTAGAGAGAACGGGAAGACACGAAGTTTGAAACCATCTTCCGAGACTCCATTGATTTTAGTGAGACCACATATCCGGTCAAATTGGTCTATGTGGTCCAATGGATCTTCCATTGACAACCCATGAAACTTGTTAGCTTGAACCATGTTGATTAACCCCGGTTTGACCTCAAAGTTGTTGTTTTCTACCAAAGGTGGTTGAATCCCTTGTCGATTTTGGTGTGCATTCGCCGCATCACCTTCTCCAACAACATACAGAGCCCTCGGTGGATGGTTTGGTCGGATTGGGTGGTGATGGTTTCCATTGCCACCACCTCCTTGGTTGTTCCCATTTCCATTCCCACCGTTCCTTTGGTGTGGAATGTTATCGTGAATGTTCCCAAGTGGAACATCGTCAAAATTCTCCATTTCGTTACAACCTCTTCTTGCACTCTCACGCGGTTTCGTCTTGCTCTTGAACCCCTTTGTAGTTGATCAATATCGTCCCTTGGTTCTACGAGATTTGTATTGCCACGGGAACGGGTATGCATACACCTATAGAGAGCAAAAGCAATAGGAAGGAAAGGAGATTAGTAACTTGGTAGAAAGTAATACTTAAGCTCACAAAGAACCTAAATCTCAATGTTAAAATCAAATCCCAATATGGCAACGGCGCCAAATGGGAAAAAGTATAGTCGTTGTAGTATAGTGGTAAGTGTTCCCGCCTGTCACGCGGGTGACCCGGGTTCGATCCCCGGCAACGGCGCCAAATTGATAGTAAGACTTTTCGGTCTTAAGGAGGTATCAATAACTCCAATACGAGTAGTATAGAAGGTTATCAATCCGTATTGGGATCAATTCTAAGCACGTAGAATACAAGGCACTCAAGTAAGTTAAGCTAAACAAGTGAATATTTGAGTTTTACTAACACCCTAACAAGATTAAGCAAACGAATAAGATGAAACAAACTAAGCAAGAGGTGAATTCAAATAATGGAAACGAATCCAAGGATGGGGTAATTGGATGTAGGCTATTCCAAGTCTAATTCATGATCCTCATACACAATCAAGGTTAATTTCCAAGGTTAAGATCCTAATTATGACTAATCCTCTCTCAATGTACTAATCACCTATGCTAATCACTAATCCAAGATCAAATTCTCATTTGTGGACTCTAAATTAGCAAGCATTAAATTCATTAATCAAGATCACCTAAATAATCCCTTAGACAACTAATCTCTTAGGCTAAGAAGATTATTTCTCTTAGAAAGCTCTCTTAGGCATTTCATCGAACACCTTGTGGGTGGGAAATGCCTTGGGATCAAGTTTGACTTTCTCAAGCACAATCAAGCATTAAACACACTCCCTAAGAGTAGGAAACTGATTATCTATCCCTAAGCCTCACAAATCATCCATGGAAGTCACCTAATCCTAACCCATCCCTAGATCCTAGGAGACTACTCACTAATCATAATGGACCTAACAAATTCTATGAAGAACATGTTAATTCCCATGATTAGATGATTAGATAATTGAGAAATGAGATATGAGAAGTGGAGATTGATAGATAAACTTAGATTGCATAAATTAAAAAGGAGAATCTCTCTTACAAAAATACTTAGAACACTCAAAAGGAGGTTTTTAGCATAAAAAGAGACATCCTTGAAAATTAGGTTTTTCTGTTATTTATAGTGAATAGTGCGAACCGGGTCAACCCGGAACAAACCGGGTATTGACCCGGTCGGGTTTGGGCTAAGTCCTGAAAATATAGGTTTGTACCGACCGGTTATGGGTCGGTACAAACCACCCGGTACAAATCCTGTCGCCGGCTGGGTAAGGATTAAGCCGATGGGAACAACGGTCGTATCGAAGCAGGATGGGTTTTAGCCGGCAGTAATGACGATCGGATCGCTGGAGTTTAGTGCCTTGTGATTAGTACCGACCCAGAACGGGTCGGTACTAACCGTCCTCGTGCAGGTCCGGTAGAAGTCTGGTGCAGATTTAGCCGGCTAAAATGAAGTTGGGTCCCATGCGGGATGAGTTTTAGCCGGCAGAAATCGATCGTGCTTGTGCTGGATTTAGTGCCGGTTGATTAGTACCGACCCAGGATGGGTCGGCACTAATCTTCCTCTGCCTTGGTGCCGCTTGTTTCTGGACCGGTACGGGAGAGTTTTTGGATCGGTGTTAGCCTCTGTCTTCATACCGATCGGGAAATACTGCTTCAGGACCGGTCGGTGCAGTGTGAAGGGAAGGTACGTCGAGCGGTTCGTCGTCGTTCCAGGTGAGTGTGCCGGTCGATTCTGGGGCGGCATGAAATCGACTCTGGATCGGTATTTGTCCCTGTCCTGATACCGCCCCATCATACCGACCCAGGATGGGTCGGTATACTCCTCTCCTTTTGCTGTTTTTGCCTTGGCCATCTCTTCTTGCACTCAACTCCGATTTGGCTTGGTTCGACGACTTCCAATCCTCCTAAAGTGTCTCCAAGCACCTGGAAAAAGACCCCAAAACATGCAAGACTCACTAGGAATTAATGCAACCTAGCTAGACTCTAATTTAGACCAAAACACTAAGGAAAACGATGATTATGCTTGCATGCGACTAAAAACGTTAAGTAAAATGCATACTAGACAAGTAAAATATGGGAATATCAATCCTTCAAGTGCCTCATCGCCTCGTAGTACGTCAATCCTGGCACGTTAACGAGTGCAGGCGGTGGCAAATGTTGTTCCCGAACATTCACTTGCGGGTTCTACTCATCTTGCAAATTACCGTACCGTCCTAGGTAGCGGCGCAACTCCTCTAACACAGTAGCGTGAGGCGAGGCTGGCACCTGAGCAGGGTCTACACCATCCTGGTTTACCTCTTGCGGGTTCACCTCTTCGCGTTGCTGGTCAACACGGTTCTCATTCACACTTCCGTTACTTGCGGAGTTCTGTGCTTCCTGAGCTTCACGACGAGCTGCGGATCTAGTATCCAAGTTTGGCGGCGTTCTTTGGTGGCATCTAAACACACACACAAAAGCAAGTGAGTCAGTTCGGTCCCGTAAAGACTGATCTCCCTGCAAAAGAAAACAACAACAACTGGAGCGGCTCATCTAGGTGGTGGTTTGATATGATCATGGACATGGAGCTCGATTTAGGAGCTGAACTAGAAGCTGAGGAGTCTGAACCCGAGGAGCTAGAAGCTGAGGAGCTAGAAGCTGAGGAGCGTGAACCAGAGAAGCTCGTGATCATTCCAACAGGTCTAAAGACACAAAACAAGACTAAGAAGCTCAAGGAAGGTTAGTGAGCTTGTGGTCTAGTTTTGTACTCTTTTTCCTTGTCTCCGTTTTTGTCCCAACGGGTTTTGCGGAGATAGGTTTTTAACGAGGCAAAACTAGATCACGCCCCTTAGCTCACTCGCCAACTTGAGCCCATTCCAAGACTGTCTATTTGCGATTTCTCCTTGGCCCAGCAGCATGTCTAATTTTCGACAAGACAAAAGATTTAAGGCCCATCTGTGTTGCTGGCCCATTTGTTTTTCTTTGTTAATTTTTCCTTTGTTGTTTGGTTGCTACAAAACCTAGCTTCTGTCTTTGTCGACAAGCAGATCATCTTTTTATCAAAAACCCTTCAGTTTCTTTCTTCTCCTTTGGCGCAGAGAGTGATTCTCTTCACCATTGTCTGGTGTGTCATATCCAGATCGTTGCTCTCCTTTGGTGTGTTATATCCAGAGAAGTTCAACACGGCTTATCAAAGGCTCTTCATCCCCTTTGTGCGACGCCATCACCTCCACACGCCTTGAAGCTCCAACGCTTGCAAGGATTATCCCGTTCTGCCCAGACTTTAGAGTTCGAATCTTAGGGAAATCGTGTCAAGTGGTATCAGAGCAAGCTCTATACTCTGGGTAACCTCTTTCCTATCTCTATTTCAATCTGTTCATCTTTTATTTGTTGTTGTCGCACCTGTTCTTATTTTGCTGTGATTTTCGTGACTATTCAAGTACTTGTGTGTGTGTCGAGTCTGGTTAGCCTTATTTCTGTGTGATTGTCGCAGTTAGCATCCTGTTTAGTTGTGTTTTTCGTTTAGTTCATCAAAAATCAAAAAAAAAAAAAAAATTTAGGGTTCAGTTTGTGTGCGATTTGTGTTTGTCACTATCTCTGCAATTCTGTGTGATTAGAACGAGCCTAGGGTGTCTAGTTCGTGCATTCTGTTTCAGTTGTTGAATCAAGTGAGTCTAGACATCCTGTTAGTTATTTTAAGTTGCAGAAATCGTATTTCAAGAGCAGCAGATTTCGTTTGTTGTTGTTTGCGAATCTGTTCATGTTTAAAATCAGTATTGGATCAATTTTCGCAAAGAACTAGTTACTGGTGTATTGTTCTATATCATTTCAGGTTGAAGATGAGTGAAGAACAAGGAGAAAACAGTAACAGACTCTGGATGGAAGCTGTGTTCGCTCGAATGGAAAAGATGATGGATACTAAGCTGGAAGCATTTCGTTTAGAGCAACAACAGAGTGGTGATCAACATCAGAGTGAAACCCAGCAACGACGAACTCATCATAGGACATCTAGACGTGATGCAGATCAACAAAGACAGCCAAGAGATGATGAAGAAGCAAGTTATTATAGCCAAGACAGTGAGTCTACTCAAAACAGTCAAGGCAGAAATACACGTGCTAGAGAAGGCAGAGTTCAGCGAGACAATTTTGGAGGTCTCAAACTCCTAATCCCTCCTTTTCATGGTAAAAACGACCCTGATGAATATTTGGAGTGGGAGAAGAAGATAGAACTTGTCTTCAACTGCCAGCATTACACAGAAATAAATCGAGTAAGGGTCGCAGCTACTGAGTTCTATGACTACGCTCTAAGCTGGTGGGATCAGCTCGTCACATCTAGAAGACGCAATGGCGAAGATCCAGTAGAGAGTTGGACTGAAATGAAACGCATCATGAGAAAGCGTTTTGTGCCCAGCCATCACCACCGTGAACTGCACAACAGATTGAGGAAGCTTACTCAAGGTAATCGCAGCGTAGAAGACTATTATCAAGAGTTAGAGACGCTCTTAATCCGTGCTGATGTTTCTGAAGATCGTGAGGCAACTATGTCTAGATTTCTAGGTGGTTTAAATCGTGAGATACATGACAGACTTGAGATGCAGCATTACGTGGAGCTTGAAGAGATGCTTCACAAAGCTATTTTAGTCGAACAACAACTCAAGAGGAGAAACAGTTTTAAACCTACTTATGGAGCTGGGAATGTGCAGAATAAGTCTAGTTTTGGCAGTGGTTCAGCTGATGTGAAACCGAACTATCAGAAAGAAGAGAGATCTTTTGCCAATCAGCGTGATGGAAAGCAGATCATGGCATCGAACCCAGCAGCTAAGCCTTACACCGTAAATCAGGATTACAAAGGCAAGACAGAAACTACAGCAAGGTCACGCGATGTCAAGTGTTTTAAATGCCAAGGCCGAGGTCGTTATGCAAGCGAATGCATCAATAAGAGGGTAATGGTCATGCTGGACAATGGCGATGTGGAATCTGAGGATGATGAGCCAGAACCTGAATCGTTGTCTGAGCATGAAGAGTTGCCTGTCCAAGGAGAACTGTTAGTAACCAGAAGGTCCTTGAGCTTGCAAAACAAAGGTGACGAGCCAGAACAGAGAGAAAACCTATTCCATACTCGGTGTTTAGTCCAAGGCAAGCTCTGCAACCTAATTATCGATGGTGGGAGCTGTACTAATGTTGCTAGTGAAACAATGGTAAAGAAGTTGGGACTACAAGTGAAGAAGCACCCGAAACCGTATAAGTTGCAATGGCTAAATAAAGATGGCGAGATGCAAGTGAGCAATCAGGTGCTGGTGTCTCTTTCTATTGGACAGTACGAAGATGAGATTTTGTGTGACGTGCTTCCAATGGGCGCTGGACATATTCTGCTTGGGCGTCCATGGCAAATAGATCGAAAGGTAATACATGATGGCTATACTAATCGATACTCTTTTGAGTTTAATGGCAGGAAAACAGTTCTGGTTCCCATGACACCCCACGAAGTTCACCAAGACCAGTTGAGTCTCAAGCTCAAAGAAACCGACACTTCTACTAAGATACAATCCAATTTCTTCACAAAGGTAAGTGAGGTAAAGAAATCTATAAATTTTAAACAGTCATTACTTCTGTTTCAGTTTAAAGGAGCTCTTTCGAGCTTAATTAACCCAGAACCGGTGCTGCCGAGTAAAATCATTTCTGTTTTGCAAGAACTCGAAAATAATAATCCAGGGGAATTACCACAAGTCTATGGACTTGAACATCAGTTTGTTGCTGAACCAAGTGCATCCACTGAAACCGTCCTTTACATCATCCGAAACAGGCAAGGTAAGCAACACGTTGTGGCTGATACAACGACTCCAAGGTATGAAATACTTCCCATGCTTGAACCCAAGTTACTGGAATTTGAATATATGCTTTACAATTCAGATGTTGATCTTAAAACTGCATTCCCAACTTGTGAAAGGTATGCATATGAGAAGCAAAAACATTTTCTGTTTGTTGCATTAGGATCATTTGAGATTAACTGTTCTATGATTGGTTCTGTTGCTGTTAATAGATTTCGTGAGATGTTGGATTGCATATCATATTCTAGAACTGATAGAGTTTCACCTGTTATAAAATCGATCATTAGAGTTTTTGGCAATGCTCACATTCTGGTTTATAACAACACTCTTGATAATCAAACTGAAATATTGGGATTTAGAAACAAAGCGTTTGCTGAATCAAAGAAGAATACCTATTGCACAGATAATTGTTTGTTTCGATTTTTTGTCATAAGTGCACAGGTTATACCAGCTAAAGACGCGAAGGATCATGAACCAATAACCAAAGGGAGTCACTTCTGGTTTGAGAAACTTGATGCTAAAGTTCTCATGAACTAGGGAAGTATTATTGGACTGAGCAGAACCTTAAGGAAACAAACCAGAGACAATACAATGTGATCTTTGATCCAAGAAATTGGTTTCAAATTCAAGAGGAGAAAGGACGTTTCTCTGCCCAAATAGAGTTCAAACCAAAGCCGAGATGCAAAACACCATTTCCAGTCCCAAAACCGAGCAAAGAGAATGCTCATCATTCTGTTCTTCAAAGTAAGCTCAATACAAACTCAAGCTATCTTAATACTGATCCATTTCCCCTTGTTGCAGATTTGAGGACAAATCCTTTTCAAGAGGAGGGGGATGATATGATCATGGACATGGAGCTCGATTTAGGAGCTGAACTAGAAGCTGAGGAGTCTGAACCCGAGGAGCTAGAAGCTGAGGAGCTAGAAGCTGAGGAGCGTGAACCAGAGAAGCTCGTGATCATTCCAACAGGTCTAAAGACACAAAACAAGACTAAGAAGCTCAAGGAAGGTTAGTGAGCTTGTGGTCTAGTTTTGTACTCTTTTTCCCTGTCTCCGTTTTTGTCCCAACGGGTTTTGCGGAGATAGGTTTTTAACGAGGCAAAACTAGATCACGCCCCTTAGCTCACTCGCCAACTTGAGCCCATTCCAAGACTGTCTATTTGCGATTTCTCCTTGGCCCAGCAGCATGTCTAATTTTCGACAAGACAAAAGATTTAAGGCCCATCTGTGTTGCTGGCCCATTTGTTTTTCTTTGTTAATTTTTCCTTTGTTGTTTGGTTGCTACAAAACCTAGCTTCTGTCTTTGTCGACAAGCAGATCATCTTTTTATCAAAAACCCTTCAGTTTCTTTCTTCTCCTTTGGCGCAGAGAGTGATTCTCTTCACCATTGTCTGGTGTGTCATATCCAGATCGTTGCTCTCCTTTGGTGTGTTATATCCAGAGAAGTTCAACACGGCTTATCAAAGGCTCTTCATCCCCTTTGTGCGACGCCATCACCTCCACACGCCTTGAAGCTCCAACGCTTGCAAGGATTATCCCGTTCTGCCCAGACTTTAGAGTTCGAATCTTAGGGAAATCGTGTCATGGTTTTATAACTTCCAAAAAATCCTCTTTTTAAAAACTATGAAATCCGATTACCCCGAACCAACTAACCTAGAATTACCCTCCCGTCGAAACCCACTCTGATACCACTTGTAAACACCCAATTCCGCCTTCCATAATAAACCAGACGAACCGGCCTTTTCACCTTCAACCACGCCTCTCTATCCCATAAAGACGACATGTTGGCTAACATAACTTTACTCACAAGTAACCACATTTCTTGAATAACACCTCTTATTCCATTCAACTTCCCAAAGTCTTACAAATCCAAATCCAAATCCAAATAATAACTTCTTAAATAAATCCGAACAAATAACGAATAATTGTGTTAAAAATGTAATAGAGAAATCAACTGAAAACCAAATAAAAACACCCTTGTTCCAAAATTAGCACACCACACCGGATTACTCTTCCAGTTCCACATCCTCATCAACCAACTCATCATCAAACTCACCTACAAGAAAAAAGAAGAGAGAGGGGTGAGCAATTGGGATTATTCAGTGAGAACCAGACCTAGGTCCCATTGCCTACACCCACTCATATTCCACCAACATATCGAGAATAATAATACACAAGCAATCACACATCACGCTCTACCAGCGCACACACAACTATGCAAACATGGGAATAACCACTTCTCCAACCACTTCTCCACACTGACACCAGATCCTCGCTCTCCCGAAGGAGACAACCCACGACCCGGCTGTCCACAATGAGACACGCCGATACCTCCAGCGGTGAGAACCGACCTGCACTCCAGATCCAGCTCCCATCAAACAATATTCGTACCACAACGTCCCCACGCTTTGACGAACACCTCGTCTAGCTACTTTACACGCACTACTCACACAACAGAGTTATTAAACAAGTATGCTGGTGCTTATCTAATGAGATCTTAATCCAAATTCATTATAAGATGTAGATCTAACAATATGCATCACACAAACATGTTTGTACTCCGTAACACGCATCACCTGAGTATACCTAGACTCGATACACTAGAAGAAGACAAGAGAACATAGAGATAAGTCTAGATCTAATCCTCAACTTAGAAATCTTGGAGTAAGGGTTTGAAGAAGAGAATGAACTGATCTGATCTGGTTAATGATGGCTCGTAGCAACGGAATCAAGGAGACGGCGGCTCCTCCTCGTCTCGGCGGCGATCGGCGGCGGTGTCGAGGCTTGGCGGCGGTCGACGGCTCGTTCCTTGGGTTGTTGTCTGCTGCTAGAGTTTTGTGTTTGCAAAAAAGACTTCTCCCTCTCTAATGCGTCGTTTTTATATAGGGTTTAAGCTAGGGTTTTCCTGCTGGGCTTTTAGTTGTTGGGCTTTTTGGATGTTGGGCCTTGTTTCTAGAATTGGGTCATTACATCGACGATGTTTAAATCGGAAGAATGTCCAAAAGAGATAAAGCAACCTACATGATTAAACGATAAGTAAACCTCTAATCAGTTAGGAAGCGTAAATGAAACAAATAAACAACCATAAAGAGACAGATGCAAAATCAAATAAAACAAACCGGACGAATACCAGAAGCACCAGATTAGACAACGAAGATCATAAGTATCAATATAACAATATCAAAAACTAGAGTTAAAGTAGGTGAGAGAAAGTAAAAAAGGGCGATCAGTGGCGAAAATAATTGCGATCGTAGTTTCTTTTTTTCAACTTTGGATTCCCTTCTCCGTCATACCTAACCTCCTATGGAGGACCTGGTCTCGTCGGAAAACAAGGAGGAATCTCCTCCATCTCGTCCAGCTCAAGCACAGCTCATCCCTGACTCTACAAGCAGCAGTTCTCACCCTCAACCTCCATTGGAGGATCTGATTTCGAGTGAGAACGAAGAAGTTTCACTTCCACTTCAATTTGCGACCGTGCCAGAACTTCCAAGTACCTCAGCGAATGAAGTGGCCACCGAAGACTATGTCGATGACATCTCGAAAAATCTAACTGTAGAAGCTCAGCCTCAAAAAAACTCTCTGAAATAGTGCGAAATCATCTGAGCCTACTTGGGTAAATGTTGTCAATAATCGACCAAGCTTATGCAAATTCAATTTTGATACCGCAAGCGCTGACGAATCGGGCAAAGTGACTGTGCCAGACAACATCCTCGAAGATACGCCTCTTTGGGAAGATCTTCTCGTAGGCCGGTTTCTGGCACCAGCTCCACATGTTGCAAAAATCCATGTTATAGTCAACAAGATCTGGCCCCTTGGAGACAAAACAACTCGAGTTGACGTTTTCGTTGGTTATGCTCGTACGGTGAAATTCAAAATAAAAGATTCAGTTGTACGTTCCAGAGTTCTTCGAAGAGGTATGTGGAATATCGCAGATGTTCCAATGGTTGTTTCGAAGTGGTGCCCCATTACGGAGGATGCACAGCCGGAAATCACAACAATGCCTCTTTGGGCCAATCTCAAGAATGTTCCTCACAAGCTTTATTCTGGGAAAGGATTGGGTTTTCTCGCAAGCAAGGTAGGAGTGCCGAAAAGACTACATCCAGATACAGTTCAATGCAAGAACTTCGAGGAAGCTAAAATCTCTGTCGAAGCAAATTTGAAGCAAGAATTGCCAAAAACATTTCTTTTCAATCTGAATGAAAATGAGGAGGTTGAAGTGGAATACTCATACCCATGGTTGCCGCCAAAATGTACATCTTGTGAGAAATGGGGTCACATTTCAGATGTCTGTGTTGTCAAGCCTCGGAAAATTCAGATTCTTCAGCGTTAAAAGTTAAACAAAGAGTCTAAAATTATCTTGACAGAAATAGTTGTTCCAGTGAACACTGAGGAATCAAGCTTATTTCCTCAGGAACTTGTGAGCAATGAAACAGAGAAAACTCACAAACCGGTAGAAACAGAGGCTCTCGAGGGAGTGAAAGCAGTTAATAAACTTGTGGAGATGGAAAAGATGAAATCTTCGATGACTGCAGCTGAGGCAGAAGGAAAATGGGAAAAAGTATCTCCGTCAAAAACAGGGAGACATGTGGAGAATCTCGAAGGAAAAAGATGTGACGCAAGGATAATTTCACCATCGAGATTTTTGCTACTTACATTAGATGAGGATTTGGAGGAAGAACAAAATAAGTCAGTGGAGATTGATGAAAAAGAAGATGGAGAAATCGTCATTGATCAAACAAATCAACAAAGTCTTAAAATAGACAATCAAGAGGATCAGGCTATTCGACAGTCACTCCCGAGAGCCTCAAAATCTTCACATAAGGTCATACCCTACAACTCAGCTATCAGTACCAAGAACTCTCGTACTGGTGCTATAAGCAAAAAAGTTCTCCCCAAAAAAACTCTGATTAATGTCAGGGTTCTTTTGGAATGTGCGTGGATTCAACAAAAAGAAGAAACATTCCGTTGTCAAAAAGTGGATTCATGATAACTCTTTTCAATTTGGTGCTTGCTGGAAACAAGAGTTAAGGAGAGAAAAGAAAATTCAATTGTGGATTCGGTGTTCAACAATTGGAACTTCGTATCAAACTACGAATTCAATAGATTGGGACGCATTTGGGTGGTGTGGAAGAACAACGTTAAGGTAACTCCAGCTACAAAAGTGCTCAAGTAATTACTTGTTCTGTACAATTAGAGGATCAAGTGGACGTCTTCTACTGTTCTTTTGTCTATGCATCAAATTTTGAAGAAGACATAAGAAATTTGTGGAAAGATTTGAGGAAACATCAACATGATCAAAACTCTCAAAACAAGCATTGGCTTGTATTTGGAGATTTTAATGAGATATTAGAAGGAGAAGAACACTCCCGATACGCATTATCGCCTCCATATCTCAAGTTACAAGAGACTTTCAAGATCTGGTCCGATATTGCACTCTCTCAGACATGAACTCCCAAGGACCTTTGTTTACGTGGTGTAATAAAAGAAGCGACGTTCTGATCTGTAAAAAGCTAGATCGTGTGCTTAAGAGTGACAGATGGATGCTAGACTTTCCGAGAAGCTATTGTGTCTTTGAGGCAGGAGGATGCTCTAACCACCTTCGCTGCATAATTCACCTTAATGCCGAAGAGCCAAAGGCTAAGAAGCCATTCATCTTCTAGTTCTTTATCTTAGATTGTGTTTAATGCTTAATCGAGAGTCATGAACTAGAATTAAGATCTTAGGTTAATTGATTGATGCGAAAGTGTTGTCAATTGCTTGAACTATCTTTGATGAGCAAAATAACCTAGTGCAAAGAAATTTGGCTTGGGTATTTTGTGAACAAATCGAACTTGTCCATTAATGCTTGTTTAATTACTTGAATTTGCAAAGAAATTTGGAATTCTAGGATTTAGACATAGACAATTCACGCAGTGAAAGTTGGTGAATTATATCATAGTGATTCGAGTTCTAGAACGGTTCTTCATTGAAATCCTAACTTCTATATGATTTACAATTCTGACTTTCCAGAGAAATTCCATAGGCTTAACGTTTGTCTCCAATTGAATTAAAACCAGTTTTCACTTTGTTTTATTCACTGTCACTTTTCTTTTTTACAATACTTTCCGCTTAGGTTTTCTAGGGATAAAACTAGACCGATCAGTTTTTGGCGCCGTTGCCGGGGACCAATTGATTGCCTACAGATTCTAGTATTAGAATTTAGTTTAAGCTTTTTAATTTTTTTTGTTACTCACACGTTTCTACTTCTTTTCTTGTGCCTTTCATGTGCATGCCTAATCGCAGAACCATAAGCAACAAGGATCAAAAGCTATTTCTTCTCAGCAATCAAGAGTTAGCGAAGTTAGAACGCACAAAGAGGAAAGCCAAAAAGCTGGCAGAGATGAATAATCCACGAATTTTGATTTGAGATGCAGTTGGGGTTTTGGCTGATGCAGAAGGCCACCGATGCAATGAAAGGGGTCAACGACTTGATGCAGAGGGAAATATCATCGCTGTAGAAGAGCAGGTACCCCAGAATGTTGTGAATGATGGTGATGGAGCTAATGGAGGTAACGAAGTGGTCAGGACGCTCGCTGATTACAATAGGCCTGACCAGTTCTATGCGAACCTGATAAAGGATTTTTACGTATCAATTACTTAAACCCCACACGTGTCGTCGTGGTATTTAAGGATCAATCCAAAAGGGCTAAGATTAATACACTAGGAATGCATGAAACTTCTTAAGCTAGAGCAATGGTTTGGGTTTTTGTGTGTTTTAAATTAAGAAAGTAAAACGCAAGAAAGAAAACAAAAGATAGAACCATTGGATCATGGAATAAACTATCAAAGGAATGATTAACAATCAAATAATGATGACAAAGATTGCATTAAACACTATCCTAGAACATGGGATTCATAAATATGACTAATCCATTCTCATGGCACTAATCACTTCACTAATCACCTAATTGACATATACTCTCGTTTGCAATTAGATAATCAATTAGCATTAATAAACAATCTCAATTAGTTCACTAATCACCCTTGACATCAACTCTCATTGGCAAGGATGTGAAAAGCTCACAAAAGGCTTTGTTCAAGCATTTCATCGAACACCTCTCGGGCGTGAAATGCCTTAGTTCTAGATTTGATCTCTCAATCTAAATCTAGCATTAAGAGCTAACCTATGTGAAGGATTTAACAAGAATCAACCTAATTCATCACCATCTAACCATCAAAATCAAGTCATCCATAATCCAACAAAAAGTCTAAAGGCTAAACAACATGAAGAACACAGGAGAAAAAGACATAAAGAAAAAGAGAATGCATTAAATAAAAGATAGAATTGAAGAAATCTTCTCTAGAGTGTCATATGTATGAAGAACAATCAAAATCCCTCAAAAAAGAGAGTTTGGGTCGATCCCAACTCTTGGGAGAAGAAGACTTAGATCACAAAAATTAGGTTTATAGTATTTATAGAAAAAGGGGCGAACCGGGTCAACCCGGGACAAACCGGGTATTGACCCGGTCGGGTCTGGGTAAAAACTGGTTCTGGGTAAAAACTGGTTCTGGGGGTTTAGCACCGATCGACCCTGGATCGGTGCTAAATCTCTTCTTCCACACGGCCGTCCGGATGCGAGCTGGGTCGTGTGCAGGATGCGGGTTTCGGCTGGTCACGAACGTCCGGATGAAGATGATCGGGAAAGGCTGGGTTAGCACAAACCCGTGGCACAGGCAACGGCGCCAGATTGATAAAGGATTTTTACGTATCAATTACTTAAACCCCACACGTGTCGTCGTGGTATTTAAGGATCAATCCAAAAGGGCTAAGATTAATGCACTTGGAATGCATGAAACTTCTTAAGCTAGAGCAATGGTTTGGGTTTTTGTGTGTCTTAAATTAAGAAAGTAAAACGCAAGAAAGAAAACAAAAGATAGAACCGTTGGATCATGGAATAAACTATCAAAGGAATGATTAACAATCAAATAATGATGACAAAGATTGCATTAAACACTATCCTAGAACATGGGATTCATAAATATGACTAATCCATTCTCATGGAACTAATCACTTCACTAATCACCTAATTGACATATACTCTCGTTTGCAATTAGATAATCAATTAGCATTAATAAACAATCTCAATTAGTTCACTAATCACCCTTGACATCAACTCTCATTGGCAAGGATGTGAAAAGCTCACAAAAGGCTTTGTTCAAACATTTCATCGAACACCTCTCGGGCGTGAAATGCCTTAGTTCTAGATTTGATCTCTCAATCTAAATCTAGCATTAAGAGCTAACCTATGTGAAGGATTTAACAAGAATCAACCTAATTCATCACCATCTAACCATCAAAATCAAGTCATCCATAATCCAACAAAAAGTCTAAAGGCTAAACAACATGAAGAACACAGGAGAAAAAGACATAAAGAAAAAGAGAATGCATTAAATAAAAGATAGAGTTGAAGAAATCTTCTCTAGAGTGACATATGTATGAAGAACAATCAAAATCCCTCAAAAAAGAGAGTTTGGGTCGATCCCAACTCTTGGGAGAAGAAGACTTAGATCACAAAAATTAGGTTTAGAGTATTTATTGAAAAGGGGCGAACCGGGTCAACCCGGGACAAACCGGGTATTGACCCGGTCGGGTCTGGGTAAAACCGGTTCTGGGGGTTTAGCACCGATCAAACCTGGATCGGTGCTGGTGATCGGTGCTAAATCTCTTCTTCCACACGGCCGTCCGGATGCGAGCTGGGTCGTGTGCAGGATGCGGGTTTCGGCAGGTCACGAACGTCCGGATGAAGATGATCGGGAATGGCTGGGTTAGTACCGACCCGTGGCACCGATCTAGAATGGGTCGGTGCTAATCTTCCTGGGAATGCTTCATGGTTCGGCTTCTCTTCCAGTGTCAGCACCGATCTAGCACACCGATCGAGGACCGATCGGTGTGCTTCTTCTTCTTGCACCAACTTCCTCCTATCTCAACACCGATCCAGAGCACCGATCCAGGATGGATCTGTATGCTCATCAGGCACTTCATCTCCTTGGCTCAGCTTCGTCATGTGGTGACACCGACCCACAGCACCGACCCAGGATGGGTCGGAGTGCCTTCTGGAAACTCCTTGGTTCTTCTAGCCTTCTTCTTCTCGCTCCCAAGGTTAGATGTGCTCGGTCCCAAGGCTTCCAATCTCCATCAAAATGCCTCCAAACCCCTAGAAATCATTCCAAAACATGGAAGACTCACTAGGACCTAATGCAAAACACCTTAAACCCTAATCAAGACTAAAACACCAAGAAAATGCTATGAGACATATGCAAAAGAAATAAAACCTAAGATAAATGAATGCATAGATAATGCAAATTATGACAATATCAGAACCGCTCTGCAATCAGACCTCCAGCCTTTCAGAGGCAAGATTTTGAGCTTAAGCATGGATACTACACTCTTATGGGACAACACCAGTTTCATGGATTCTCCCTTGAACATCCAATAGATCATTTAGAGAAGTTTGAAGATCTTGTCAGCAGTATCAAAGCTAATGGAGTCACTAATGACTACCTATTCTGCAAGCTTTTCCCGTACTCTCTCGCAGGAGAAGCAACTAGTTGGTTGAAGCAGTTGCAACCAGGGTCATTGACTACTTGGGAAGAGACGAAGAACGCGTTTCTGAACAACTTCTATGATGATGCGAGATCTGAAGAGTTAAGAACTAAAATCTCTACCTTTACTCAAGTGCCAATGGAGTCTTTCAAAACAGCTTGGATTAGGTTCAAAGCATATCAGCGAGATTGTCCACATCATGGATTTAGTGAAGCTCAGTTGCTTGGCACGTTCTTCAGAGGAGTTGATTGGAGGTATCAGATGGCGCTAGACTCTGCAAGCAATGAAAATTTTATGACTAGAAGCCCAGAAGATGCTTACACTCTAATCAATAATTTGGCTTCCAGCAATAGCACAAAGATGTCTGATTATGAGAGGCAGAAGTAGGTTGGTAGTCTAGAGGGTAGCCAGATAGCTGAAGTTCAAGCTAAGTTGGATTCGATGCATAACCTTTTGTTGGGAAAGAGTAAAAAAGCCGCTCACTTTGCTGCTGAAGTTGAGACATTTGATGAAGATGAAGTAGAAGATGTCAACTACATTGGTGGAACTGGATATCGGGGACAGAGGTATCAATACCAGCAGAACAACAGAAACTTCACAAACAATGCTCAACGAGGATTTTACAAGAACGCTGAAGCCAAACCAACTGGTTTTGAACCAAATCAGTCATTCCAGAAACTAATTCAGAGCAGTGGGTACAATAGAACCTATGGTGATTCAGCTTATCAATCTCCACCACCAAGAACACCAGAGAGTAAGGTTGAATCTATGTTGGGGCAGATCTTGAAGGACAGCAGAAGATGACATGTATACATATCTGAATGGGAAATTTGAGGCTCTCAGGCTTCATCAGAAGAAGTTGGACATTCAGCTAGCTTAGACCGCAGGGACAGTAAAAAGAAAGGAAGGCTTTCTTCCTGGCAAGACCGATACGAATCCAAGACAACACGTCGCTGCAATCACATTGAGAAGTGGTAAAGAGGTCACACCAGTGGTAAAAAAAGGTATGAATGCAGAAGATTTCGTCGAGCTTGAAGAGATTGAAGATTGTGATGATTTTGAAGATGCAAAGGTGTCGATCGACACCACTATTCAGTGTTAGTCGATACCTTCCCAAAATATCTCGAAATCGAGTAACGATGACGGACCAAAATCGACCAAGCTCGACACTATGACCAAGACCAATCCAGTGTTGATTGACACCATTCCAGAACTCGAAAATCAGCCTAAGTTGACCATGGAACGTGTCTACAAGCCTAAGGTACTATATCCAAAGCCTCCTAAGAAGTCTAAGAAAGAGGTAGAAGATGCCAGATGCAAGGAAATAATGGATAGGTTGATTGTCGAGCTCCCCTTTGTTGATGCTATTAAGACTTCACCAGCTTTCAGAAGATATGTTAAGAAGATGGTTGCAAGCAATGTGAGTCTTGATGAAGGAGTATTGTCAATTACTCATGAATGTAGCGCGATTCTGCTAAACAAAATTCCAGAGAAGCTACCAGATCCTGGAAGTTTTGTGTTGGATTGTTCAATCTTTTCAGACAGATTTGAGCGTTCTCTTTTTGATCTTGGGTCTAGTGTAAACCTCATGCCATACTCAGTTGCTCAGCGGATGGGAATGACGGATTTCAAGCCAACCAGAATCTCTTTGATACTTGCTGATCGCTCAGTGCGACTCCCAGAAGGACTGCTTGAGGATGTTCCAGTCAAAATTGGTGCATGCTTGATTCCAAGAGATTTCATTGTTCTCGAATATGATGCAGAACCTAAGGATCCTCTTATTATGGGAAGGCCATTCTTAGCAACAGCTGGAGCTTTAATTGATTGCAGGAATGGAAGGATAGCTCTTAATGTGGGTGATTTGGTCATGACATTCAACATGGACAAGCTGATGAAGAGACCCACCATTGATGGACAGACCTTCTTCGTAGATTCCTTCACTGACATTGCAGAAGAATTTTTTCATGAGATGCATCCCGAAGATCCACTTGAATGAGCATTAATTTGTTCCACAACATCAGAAGCATATTTGGATGACATTGCTGCTGGGTATGTCAAGATGCTGGATACTAGTGAGGAAGTGAGAAAGATGGTTGCTCAAGAGGAACTGATTAAGACCTCTGAAAAAGCGGCTAAGCTAGATGATTGGAGCGAGGAAAGGGCTCCTATAACTCAAACCGCTTCCTGCAGGGCTAATGTATGTTTTTCTTGGTCCGAATTCACTTATCATGTGATCATTAATGCTTCTTTAAACAACGCAGAGACCACCTTACTGCTGAGCAAGCTGCGCAAGTTTCGCAAAGCTCTTGGCTATTCTCTTGATGACATTTCAGGTATCTCCCCAGATTTGTGCATGCATAGGATCCATCTTGAAGACGAGTCGAAGTCATCAAGAGAACATCAGAGGAGGCTGAATCCAAATCTGAAAGAAGTGGTTAAGAAAGAGATAATGAAACTCTTGGAAGCAGGGACCATTTACGCTATTTCAGACAGTTCTTTTGTCAGTCCAGTTCATGGTGTGCCTAAGAAATGAGGAATAACATTAGTGAAGAATGAGAAGGATGAGTTGATTCCTACAAGAACAGTTACTGGGCATAGAATGTGTATCGACTACAGAAAGTTGAATGCTTCTACAAGGAAATATCAATTCCCATTGCCATTCATTGATCAGATGTTAGAGAGGCTGGCAAATCACCCATACTACTGCTTTCTCGATGGATACTCAGGGTTCTTTCAGATCCCCATACATCCAGAAGACCAAGAGAAGACCACTTTTACATGTCCCTATGGCACATTCGCATACCGAAGAATGCCATTTGGGTTATGCAACGCTCCAGCTACCTTTCAAAGGTGCATGATGTCTATCTTCACAGATATGGTTGAAGACATTATGGAGGTGTTTATGGACGACTTTTCAGTGTATGGGTCATCATTCAAGAATTGTCTGGACAACTTGTGCAAGGTGCTAGAAAGGTGTGAAGAGAAGCACTTAGTTCTCAACTGGGAAAAGTGTCACTTTATGGTTCAAAATGGCATAGTTCTTGGGCACAGAGTTTCTGAGGCAGAAATTGAAGTTGACAAAGCCAAGATTCAGGTGATGACAAGTCTGCAGCCGCCGAGTTCAGTGAAAGAAGTTCGAAGTTTCCTGGGACATGCTGGTTTTTATAGGAGATTCATAAAGGATTTTTCCAAGATAGCCCGCCCACTCACCTCCTTGTTATGTAAGGACGTGAAATTCGATTTCACCCATGATTGTCTTGGGGCTTTTGAGCAGATCAAGCAAGCATTGGTGAGCGCTCCGATTGTGTAACCTCCAGACTGGGAAATACCTTTCGAGGTAATGTGTGACGCCAGTGATTTCGCAGTAGGAGCAGTTTTGGGTCAGAAAAAGGATAAGAAACTTCACGCTATTTACTATGCCAGCAGAACATTGGACGATGCCCAGAAGAATTACAACACTACTGAAAAGGAATTGCTCGCAGTAGTGTTTTCTTTTGAGAAGTTTCGGTCGTATCTGGTAGGATTCAAAGTAATAGTTCACACATATCATTCTGGTCTCAAGTATTTGATGCAGAATAAAGATGCAAAACCTCGTTTGTTGCGCTGGGTTCTCTTGTTACAAGGTTTTGACATCGAAGTTAGGGACAAGAAAGGGGCTGAGAATGGAGTTGCTGATCATCTCTCTAGAATCAGGGTCGAAGAGGAAGTTCCAATCAATGACAGTTTTCCTGAAGAAAACGTTTATATGATTGAAAAAGGAATTGATGAGTTTTGTGTCGATGGGAAAGCTGGGAATCGAT
Organism: Eutrema heterophyllum; assembly: GCA_002933915.1. NCBI lineage: Eukaryota > Viridiplantae > Streptophyta > Magnoliopsida > Brassicales > Brassicaceae > Eutrema > Eutrema heterophyllum. The sequence continues at coordinate 78,269 of PKMM01057010.1, forward strand.
CTGCAGGCTTGGTGTCGATCAACATCAACCAGAGTGTCGATCGACACCATCTTCATGGAGATTTTCTAACTTCACTTACTTGCGATTTTGAAGCGGAATCAAGTGTTGTAGCTGCTGCAGATACTCCTAAGCATCCTTGGTTTCGTGACATAGCAAATTATCTCGCTGCAGAGGAAGAACCATATGAATTTACAGGGTATGATAAGCATTATTGGGCCAAAACTGACATTCCGGACGGACACATTGTTCCGTTAACGGAACCCCCACCTGCTTGATTCCCGACACAGTCAAGCTAGTGACTGAAAACAAGCGCTTAGTGGAAGGCAACTAATATGCTCAAATTAATACCCTAAAAAGTACTAAAGCAGCTGTTGTAGTATATGTAGGGGTCGAACACAAGAACTCAAGAAAGTCACACAATAGATTATATTAACTCGAATTAAGCTAAACCAAACAATGTAATTAAATGCGAGTGCGTAAATTAAACAAGTTGTAAGTCAATTGGGAAGAAGATAGGCTCAGGGTATTTCTCAGGAATTCAATGAATGTAGATAAACTAACTAACAAGATTCAGATTTAGCGCGGTTCTTGAACTCAAATCACTAAAGTATAGCTAACCAACTCTCGTTGCAAAAACTATCTAAGTCTAAATCATAGAATTCAAAATCTCTTTGCGAATCCTAAAGTCTAAACCAGCTTTTAGTTCAAGTTTGATTTGTTCACAAAACAACGAAACCAAATCTCTTTGCGAATAGTTGTTTGCTCACCCTAAGTTCTATCAGGTAATTAATCGCACTCTCGTGCCTAACCAATTATCCTAAGATCTAAGTTCTAGGTGATCAGTCTAGAATTAGCTTTGAGAACAACCTAAGGCGAAGAACTAATTCATATGGTGAATCCTAATCAATCAATTAACCCTAACATTCAGAGAAAACCCTTATGAGAACCCTGAACCTAACAAGAGAACTACTCAGACATGGTAATTGAAACAATAAACATGACTGAAATAATACTCAGATAAATAATAAAAAGTAGAGTAACAAGAGGGTTCGAAATCTTCTCTCGGACGAACATAGTTACATACTTATCTCCCTCAGAGAACTCTCTCACAAAAACCAGAATAAAGCGTAATCAAGCGTAATAGCCAAAGTGGCTTAAAAACCTAACTTAAACTCCTAAAACACGTTTTGGGCTAAATTGTAAATAATAAAGTCTTCTGGGCAATTTTGCAAATCTTCAAACTTCTAATTTAAGTCGCGACTCGTGTCTTGCTGCAGTGAGTATCGACCGATACTAGTCAGTATCGATCGATACTGAGGCTTCAAATCGGGTACTCAGCTACACGAACTTCTGCTTTGCTACAAAATGCTCCGGAAAGCTCTAATATCTCCAATTATGCTCCAAACGTGCTAAAACCTGTAAAAGACTCTAAAACACTACAAAATAGTAGAAAGACTCTATAAAACGGACTTATATCATGGCTTAAAAGGGGTAAAAACCATGATATATCAACTCCCCCAGACTTAGCATTTGCTTGCCCTCAAGCAAATAGAAGACTAAACCAGAAAAAAGGTTTGAAAACACGGAGATTTACCTGTTCATGAAACATCGCAATGACCCTTTTCCCAAGCACTCAAATGTCACCTAACCAATTCCAAGACTAACCACCATGTACTTCTCCTTAGGCATTCGCAGCTTTCCCAGACTACACACATTATCTCACAGCATCGTTCAATTAAACCCATTATCGCCAGTTTCATCGCTGTGATTAATACCAAGAACCTTCTAGATTCGTACCCATACAATATCATGACAAGGAACCACCCAATTTCACACTTTTTATCACTTCTTATCATATTCTCTTTTTTTTTTTTAGATTCGCACATACACATCAAGGTATGAGACGCGAGTATTGATGGTGTTTGCCACCGAATCCCCGGTTCTTCCCTCTCAACGTATCAAAGGTGTAGGCGAATAATGCCATCATAGGAAAATCCTAGCCTCGCTTCCAACCTTTGTGTGATCATTCCTTACCAAGTAGAATAATGGGATCGCTGGAAACATTCATAACCCTCTACTTAGGAGAAAATCATCTCATCTTTTCATGCACTTATTTATTAATTAACAGAAGGGGAGAGAGATACTATTACTTTTAAACACATGGGTTCCTTTGTCAGATATGAATGAGGAATCAAGCTCTATGAATACTAACCACATCGATGAAGTGCAAAAATTTGGCTCAGGCTTTAAAAGAACTCTGCTGGAAACATGTGTGTCTTCTAGTTAACTGGTCAGCCTTTGGATTTTTCATTAGTCGATTTGTAACTGATTCTGTAACAATGGTCACTTAGAAGCGAAATCATAACAAAAGAGTCAAGAACACGATCATAGTCTCCAACATAATTTTGACTCAATAAAACAACGAATGACTCAAAAACAAACACAATGTCAGCGACTACCTCCCCCAGACTTAAAGAACACTGTCCCCAGTGTTATCTAGCCTAAAGTTGGTAGAAGAAAACAGAAGAGCTGAGTGGATTGGTGAAAATTGAAGGAGACGTACCTGGGTGACGGGTATCGACCGATACCATGATGGTATCGATCGATACAAGGGATATTGGTTGATGCAATTTTGACATCGATCAATCTGTTGGTCACAGTCCCTTAAGAAATACCCAGCTCATTTGTCGTGTGGATGGTGTCGATCGATACCGGGTTGGTGTCGATCGATACTGCTCTTCTGAATCTTCTGCACGTGAAACACAAGACACAAAACCAAAAGCAAAAATAATAGAAAAACGTATGTACAGACTTACCAGTGGGTTGCTGATATTCCAATATTTTACCTCTTTTAGCATGCATTTAACTTAGCATTTTAGGTCTCATGCATGTGTTTTCATATCTTTCTTTAGTGTTTTGGTCTAAATTAGGCTTTAGTTAGTTTGAATTAGGTCCTAGTGAGTCTTGCATTCATTTGGAGTGTTTTCTAGGTGTTTGGAGACATTTTGGAGATGTTAAGAGTAATGGAGCAAAAGAGGATGCAAGGATCATTCCGAACTGTCTTGAAGATCCGGCAGAACGAAGGCGTTACAGTCCGATTCAGCCTCAATCATCTTCATTAAAGATGTAGCCAGATGGGTTATCTTGCCATAGGTGGTCGAATCAGGTCATTCGGACATGTATTCCGGGAGATATCGCGATTTTACCGAAGGTGTATCCGTCTGGCCGCGAGACCAACGCCGACCAGCATTGGATCAGCACAAGTAAGCCCAATACCGACCCATCCTAGACCGGTACTATCTGGTCGGTACTGAGGCAGAGAGTAGTACCGACCCAGCTTCACTCTCCATACCGATCCAGAATGGATCGGTACAAAACCCAGTCTGCTTTCATCGAAGCCAGCTGATGTCACCCAAAGATCGCGCCAAACGAAGAACTTGCGTTCAGATTCAGCTCTCGACATCTTCATAGAAGTTGTAGATAATTGAGTTGGCTGTCCACTGGATGTGGTTTGAGGTCATTCGGAGCGGTGGTTGGAAAGATACATCAGATTTATCGGGGACGTGTCCGGCTGGCGCCCAAACGAGTGTTGCTCAAAGGAGAGTAGTACCGACCCATCCTGGGTCGGTACTGTCGAACGGTACTAGTCCTAAATCAACCAGCTCATCATTTATGCCGGCTAAAACTCATCCTGCATCGACCAACTCATCATTTATGCCGGCTAAAACTCTTCCCGCACGACCCAAGCGCACCGATGCCGACATGTCTTAGCTCGACGTTACCCGACCTGTACCCAGCCGGCACTACCGAACGGTATGAAGGAAATATTTGTGCCGCTCGGCTTGCACCGAGCTAGAATAGATCGGTATAAAGAGCAATCGCTGCCGAGGAATTTTTAGCCGAGACAACTTTCACCCCGAGAAGATCTTAGCCGATAAGATCTCTACCCGCGGCAAACTCTAGCCGGCTCAAGGGAGAAGGATTATACCGAGCGGGACGAAGGAAATAATCCATACCGACCCATTCCCATCCGGTACTACCAAGCGGCACTAAATGGTGATCACTCCGAGTGAACTTCTGCCGGCTAAAAACCATACAGCACACGATCCGACATGTCCCGCATCGACCTGATCCCCACTTCTGTCGGCCAAAACATATCCTGCATCGATCCAGCATCTACCCGACCAGCACGAAGAAATTAGTACCGGTCGATTTGTACCGATCCAGGACGGATCGGTACAAAACCTTGAAGACCAATTTGACCCAGATTTGACCGGGTCAATACCCGGTTTGTCCCGGGTTGACCCGGTTCGCACTGTTCACTATAAATATTTTAAAACCTAATTTTTGTGATCTAAGCTTTCTTCTTTCTAGAGTTGGGTTTTATCCCAAACTCTTCTTATGATTTTGGAGGGATTTTGATTGTTCTTCATACAAATGCCACTCTAGAGAAGATTTCTTCAACTCTATCTTTTATTTATGCAATTTATTTATCTTTATTTCTTTTTCTCTTTTGTTCTTCATGTTTAGACTTTAGGGTTTTTTGTTGGATTATGGATGGCTTGATTTTGATGATTTGATGATTGATTTGTGTTGCTTATGTTCTTAATCATTGCTTTCCTTTCTTTCTAAGTGATCTTAATGCTAGATTGGGCTTGAGAGAGTCAATCTAGATCTTTGGGAATTTCACACCCACAAGGTGTTTGATGAAATTCCCCAAAGAACTTAGAAAGAGATAAACATTCTTAACCTATGAGAGTAGTTGCTTAAGGTGTTTATTGGTTGATTTGAATATTGATCTTAATGCTTGCTAATCATTTCATCACAAATGAGAGTTTGATCTTGATTTAGTGATTAGCAAAGTGATTAGTGCCTTGAGAGAGGATTAGTCATAATTAGTGATCTTAACCTAAGGAATAGCATTGATTGTGTGTATTAGCATCGTTAGTCAATTGTCTTGATGATTAGATGATGACGATTTAGGTTACATCTTGTTAGATCCTTCACTTAGGTTGATCTTAAAGCTAGTTTTGGATTGAGAGATCAAAACTAGAGCTTAGGCGTTTCACGCCCGAGAGGTGTTCGATGAAATGCTTGAACCAAACCTTTTGTGAGCCTTTCATGCCTAGCCAATGAGAGTTGATGTCTAGGGTGATTAGTGAACTAAGTGGAATTGGAGATTAAAGCTTGTTAATCATCTTATCACAAACGAGAGTTTGTTCTTGATTTGGTGATTAACAAAGTGATTAGTGCCACGAGAGTGGATTAGTCATAATTGTGAATTCCATGTTCTAGGATAGTGTTTAATTCAATCTAAATCATCATTGTTTGTTCATTAATCATCTTCTTGGTAGTTAATTCATTTTCCAACACTTCTAGCCTTTGTTTTCTTTCTTGCATTTTACATTCTTTGTTCAAAAATATAAAAACCCAAAACATTTGCTCTAGCTTACGAAGGTTCATGAATTCTTAGTGCATTGATCTTAATCCCTATGGATTGACACCTCTTATGCTACAATGACAAGCATAGAGGAATTGATATGAACATAACACAAAAATTCTTCATCAGTTGCCTCCCACCAAGCGCTTGTTTTCAGTCATTAGCTTGACTTTGGCTCAGGTGATCAATCAGGAGAAAATTGAGAACTTACTCTCATGCAAGTTCTACAACTAGACACTTCCAGCTTCAGAGTTCTGCTCAACATGCTCTCCACAACCTCTTTTCCTTTCTCTTTCAGCTTCGGAGTAAGAATGACTCTAGCCTTGGAGAACGGTTTTGAGGTTCCTTTGCACTTCACCTTGTACTCAATCGAGTCCCCATCACACTTATGTGGGATTAAAGTCATAGAGGGAGCACCTTTTACTCATTTGCTCTTTACCTTCTTCTTTGCCTTAGCTGTTTTGACGTCTTTCTTGGTGATGACAGAAGGACTATCTAGAATGTCCATGACAGCTGGCACGTCAGAAGGTTCTTCCAAAGGATCAGCTACCAACGTCTCTCTTGTGACAACAGCGATGCAAGAGACATGCGTGGTAGCTCCTCGAGTAGGAATGGCTTTGTAGTACACCCCCTTGTCAATGTATGAGAACGAGATTCTCTTGCTGGGTGTGTCCATAATGGCACCAACCGTAGCCATAAACGGTCTTCCAAGAATCAACTGCGTACTAGATTTTGCACTCATCTCCACAACCTGAAAATCAGTAGGAACCAGACAATCTCCTACTTCAACTATCAAATCAGGGATTGTACCGTATGGAAGTGAGGTGGAACAGTTCGCGAATGTGAGAGATGTCTTGGGAGATCGAATATCAGCTTCCAATCTCTCTGCAATTGCCCTTGACATGACATTGACGCTAGCCCCCGAGACAACGATAGACTCTTTGAATTTAATTCCAGAGATAGAGCATGGAACTGAGAATATTCCTGGGTCTTCCCTCTTAGTCAGCTGTTTCATCGGAGCTGGTGTACTTCTGGCTTTGATAAAGAGTGCCTTGATCTCTTCCTCAGTTTCTCTGCAATTTTGGAAGTAACACTCCAAAGGACGGTTTTCAAAAGTTTCTTCAAAAGATATAGTGTGGGGAATCCTCCTGACCATCTTCTCAAAAGCGAGCAACTTCTCCACAGTAATAGGGTTCATGAGATGTCTAGGTGGTCGAGGGTATGGTACCTTAGGCCTGTAAACCCTTTCCTCAGTCATATGCGGCTTCTTCACAATTTCTGGGTCGGTCTGCGAAGGGTGTCGATCGACACTGGGTGGGTGTCGATCGATACTAGGCTTCTCGATCTCGGTCTCCGTATCGGTCGACACTGGGAGGTGTCGATCGATGCTTGTTGCTTCAAAACGTCCTTGGCAAATCCTTGGACGGGTATCGACCGATGCTGGGTGGTATCGATCGATACCGGGGCGATTTCGGGAGTCTCATCGTCGTCTTCTTCAGCAAGATCGACGAGATTCTTTGCAGTTAGGCCAATTTTCACTCCTGGATCGACCTCTTCATCACTTCTTAAGGTGATAGCATTGACGTATTCCCTTGGATTCACTGTTTTCCCTGGAAAAACATCTTCTTGCCTCTTCACAGTTGCTGCAGTCTGAGCGACCTGAGTTTCCAGCCTCTTCTGATGAATGCTAAGAGCTTCAATCTTTCCATTTAGGTCTGTGTACATAGCATCCATCTTCCCATTGAAATCCACTGTCATCTTCTGCTGTCCCTCGAGAAGCTGTTCGAGCATAGACTCGACCTTGCTCTCCTGAGTCTTGGGCGGTGGAGATTGATAGGACGAACTCCCATAGGCACGCGTGTAATCGCTGCTCTGCATTGGTTTCTAGGCAAAGGTATTTGCTCCAAAACCTGAGGGCTTGAAATCAGACTTGAATTCTCCTCGCTCAGCATTGTTGGTGAAGCCTCGGTTGTTGTTGTACTGATATCGCTGATTTTGGAAACCAGCATCTCCAATGTAATTAACATCCCCTGCTTCCTCCGCATCAACATTCTCGACCTCATCAGCAAAGTGAACATGCTTCTGTTGCTTGCCCATCAACAAATTATGCACCGAATCCAGCTTCGCATGCACCTCAGCAATCTGCGACCCATCAATGCTCCCATTCAGCCTCTTCCGCTCAAAATCTGCATTCTTGGTGCTATTGCTAGACGCCAAGTTCTCAATCAGCACATAAGCATCTTCAGGATATCTCGTGTTGAAATTCCCATTGCTCGCAGCATCCAGAGCCATCTGATACCTCTAATCGATTCCTCTGAAGAAAATACCCAGCAACTGTAACTGAGTAAACCCGTGATACGGGCAATCTCTCTGATATGATCTGAACCTCGCCCAAGCGGCTTTAAAAGCCTCTGTCGCTCCCTGAGAAAATTGAGACATCTTGTTCCTCATCTCCTCGGATCTCGCATCATCATAGAAGTTGTTCTGAAATGCGTTCTTCGTCTCTACCCAAGTAGTTAGCGATCCTGGAGGCAACTGCTTCAGCCAGTAAGCTGCATCCCCACCAAGAGATTATGGGAAAAGCTTACAGAAAAGGAACTCATTGGGCACTCCATTGTATTTGATGCTAGTGACCAAATCCTCGAACCTCTCGATGTGATCCATGGGATGTTCATGAGAAAGACCATGAAAAGGGTGCTGACCCACAAGTGTGTAGTATGCAGGCTTCAGCTCAAAATCATTCCTCTGAAAAGTGGGAATACGAATCGCAGACCGATTGGCATAGAACTGATCAGGTCTGTTGTACTCTCCAAGCGTCCTATCACGATTAACCCCAGCATTCCCATTATTCACCGCGTTGTTGCACGCAGCCCGCGCGGCAATCTCATCGACAGCTACGTGAGTGATTATGATGTTTCCCTCTCCATCAAGTCGATGTCCAGCCTCATTGCACAAATTGCCATCCTGGTCCTTCAATGCTCCAGCCTCGTCACGATTCAACACAACTTGATTGTTCATCTCTGCTTGTTTCTTCTGCTTCCTGATCGTGCGCTCTAAGTCAGCTAGCTCCTTGTTAGACAGGTTAGTCAACTGTGTGCTCTTGTTTCTCCTGGTTTCGCGATTAGGCATACACCTGAAACACAAAAGTCAAGAGACGTAAGTAACTGAAATTCACGACGGGTATCGACCGATACCACTATGGTGTCGATCGATACTCGTCGATTTAGTCGAAACTCTTAGCTCAAATCTGATGGCGAAATTGAGTCCCCGGCAACGGCGCCAAATTTGATATGCTCAAATTAATACCCTAAAAAGTACTAAAGCAGTTGTTGTAGTATATGTAGGGGTCGAACACAAGAACTCAAGAAAGTCACACAATAGATTATATAAACTCGAATTAAGCTAAACCAAACAATGTAATTAAATGTGAGTGCGTAAATTAAACAAGCTGTAAGTCAATTGGGAAGAAGATAGGCTCAGGGTATTTCTCAGGAATTCAATGAATGTAGATAAACTAACTAACAGGATTCAGATTTAGCGCGGTTCTTGAACTCAAATCACTAAAGTATAGCTAACCAACTCTCGTTACAAAAACTATCTAAGTATAAATCCTAGAATTCCAAATCTCTTTGCGAATCCTAAAGTCTAAACCAGCTTTTAGTTCAAGTTTGATTTGTTCATGATATACTCAAATTAATACCCTATAAGTACTAAAGCAGTTGTTGTAGTATATGTAGGGGTCGAACACAAGAACTCTAGATATCACGCAATAGATTATATATATTCGAATTAAGGTAAACCAAACAATGTAATTAAATGCGAGTGCGTAAATTAAACAAGTTGTAAGCCAATTGGAAAGAAGATAGGCTCGGGGTATTTCCCAGGAATTCAATGAATGTAGATAAACTAACTAACAGGATTCAGATTTAGCGCGGTTCTTGAACTCAAATCACTAAAGTATAGCTAACCAACTCTCGTTGCGAAAACTATCTAAGTCTAAATCCTAGAATTCCAAATCTCTTTGCGAATGCTAAAGTCTAAACCAGCTTTTAGTTCAAGTTTGATTTGTTCACAAAACAACTAAACCAAATCTCTTTGCGAATAGTTATTTTGCTCACCCTAAGTTCTATCAGGTAATTAATCGCACTCTCGTGCCTAATCAATTATCCTAAGATCTAAGTTCCAGATTCGTCAACCTAGAATTAGCTATGAGAACAACCTATGGTGAAGAACTAATTCAGATGGTGAATCCTAATTAACTAATTAACCTAACATTCAGAGAAAATCCTTATGAGAACCCTGAACCTAACAGTGGATCTACTCAGACATGGAGATTGAAACAAGCAACATGATTGAATAGATCATCAAATCAAATAAATAGAAGAGAGTAAAACAAGGGTTCGAAATCTTCTCTCAGGCGAACAGAGTTTCAGACTTGTCTCCCTCAAAAGCTCTCTCTCAAAAAGTAGAATAAAGCGTAGCCAACAAAAGTGGCTGAAAAACCTAATTATAATCCTAAAACACGTTTTGGGCTAAATTGTAAATAATAAAGTCTTCTGGGCAATTTTGCAATTCTTCAACTCTTCATAAAAGTCGCGTTTCCTTCTCCATGGACGACGGTATCGACCGATACCATGAGTGGTATCGATCGATACTCGGACAATGACGCGCTTCCTTCCTTCATGGTGTCAGTATCGATCGACACCAGGTGGTGTCGGTCGATACAAGGGCTTCAAATCGGGTACTCAGCTACACGAACTTCTGTTTTGCTCCAAAATGCTCCAAAAAGCTCCAATATCTCCAATTATGCTCCAAACGTGCTAAAACCTGTAAAAGACTCTAAAACACTACAAAATAGTAGAAAGACTCTATAAAACGGACTTATATCATGGCTTAAAAGGGGTAAAAACCATGATATATCAACTCCCCCAGACTTAGCCTTTGCTTGCCCTCAAGCAAATAGAAGACTAAACCAGAGAAAGAGGTTTGAAAACACGGAGACTCACCTGTTCATGAAACATTGCAATGACCCTTTTCCCAAGCACCCAAATGTCACCTAACCAGTTCCAAGACTAACCACCATGTACTTCTCCTTAGGCATTCGCAGCTTCCCCAGACTACACACATTATTTCGCAGCTTCATTCAATTAAACCCATCATCGCCAGTTTCATCGCTGTGATTAATACCAAGAACCTTCTAGATTCTTTCCCATACAATATCATGACAAGGAACCACCCAATTTCACACTTTTTGTATCACTTTTCTTCTCCCCCAGACTTATTTCTTATCATATTCTCTTTTTTTTTTTTTTTTTAGATTCGCACATACACATCAAGGTATGAGACGCGAGTATTGATGGTGTTTGCCACCGAATCCCCGGTTCTTCCCTCTCAATGTATCAAAGGGTGTAGGCGAATAATGGCATCATAGGAAAATCCTAGCCTCGCTTCCAACCTTTGTGTGATCATTCCTCATCAAGTAGAATAATGGGATCGCTGGAAACATTCCTAACCCTCTACTTAGGAGAAAATCATCTCATCTTTTCATGCACTTATTTATTAATTAACATAAGGGGAGAGAGATACTATTACTTTTAAACACATGGGTTCCTTTGTCAGATATGAATGAGGAATCAAGCTCTGAGAATACTAACCACATCGATGAAGTGCAGAAATTTGGCTCAGGCTTTAAAAGAACTCTGCTGGAAACATGTGTGTCTTCTAGTTAACTGGTCAGCCTTTGGATTTTTCATTAGTCGATCTGTAACTGATTCTGGAACAGTGGTCACTTAGAAGCAAAGTCAGAACAAAAGAGTCAAGAACACGATCATAGTCTCCAACAAATTTTGACTCAATAAAACGACAAATGACTCAAAAACAACTGACTCTAAGAAAAACAAACACAATGTCAGCGACTACCTCCCCCAGACTTGAACAACTGTCCCCAGTGTTATCTAGTCTAGAGTCAGTAAAAGAAACATAACAGTCGAGTAGAAACGTGAAAATCAGAGAAGTTACCGAATTGGGGTAGGGGTGTCGACCGACACACAGCACTGGTATCGAGCGATACCAGGCTTAGGCCGACACAGAAACTTCTTCTCATCGTCATTGATGAATGTGGTGTTGATCGATACCAGGTGGTATCGGTCGATAGCGATCCTCTGTAACTGATTCACGCAAAACACAAGACACAAAACATAAAACCAAAAACAAAAACAAAAACAAAACACTTATATACAGACTTACCAGTGGGTTGTCTCCCACCAAGCGCTTGTTTTCAGTCTGTAACTTGACTTTGGCTCAGGTGATCAGTCAGGAGCAAGGTTTAGAACTCACTCCCATGCAAGTTCTATAACCTCTTTTCCTTTCTCTTTCAGCTCTGGAGTAAGAATGACTCTAGCCTTGGAGAATGGTTTTGAGGTTCATTTGCACTTCACCTTGTACTCAATCGAGTCCCCATCACACTTCTGAGGGATTAAAGTCATAGAGGGAGCACCTTTTACTCTTTTGCTCTTTACCTTCTTCTTTGCCTTAGCTGTTTTGACGTCTTTCTTGGTGATGACAGAAGGACTATCTAGAATGTCCATGACAGCTGGCACGTCAGAAGGTTCTTCCAAAGGATCAGCTACCAACGTCTCTCTTGTGACAACAGCGATGCAAGAGACATGCGTGGTAGCTCCTCGAGTAGGAATGGCTTTGTAGTACACCCCCTTGTCAATGTATGAGAACGAGATTCTCTTGCTGGGTGTGTCCATAATGGCACCAACCGTAGCCATAAACGATCTTCCAAGAATCAACTGCGTACTAGATTTTGCACTCATCTCCACAACCTGAAAATCAGTAGGAACCAGACAATCTCCTACTTCAACTATCAAATCAGGGATTGTACCGTATGGAAGTGAGGTGGAACAGTTCGCGAATGTGAGAGATGTCTTGGGAGATCAAATATCAGCTTCCAATCTCTCTGCAATTGCTCTTGACATGACATTGACTATAGCCCCCGAGTCAACGATAGACTCTTTGAATTTAACTCCAGAGATAGAGCATGGAACTGAGAATATTCCTAGGTCTTCCCTCTTAATTAGTTGTTTCATCAGAGGTGGTGTACTTCTGGCTTTGATAAAGAGTGCCTTGATCTCTCCTCAGTTTCTCTGCAATTTTGGAAGTAACACTCCAAATGACGGTTTTCAAAAGCTTCTTCAAAAGATATAGTGTGGGGAATCCTCCTGACTATCTTCTCAAAAGCGAGCAACTTCTCCGCAGTAATAGGGTTCATGAGATGTCTAGGTGGTCGAGGGTATGGTACCTTAGGCTTGTAAACCCTTTCCTCAGTCATATGCTGCTTCTTCGCAATTTCTGGGTCAGTCTGCGAGGGGTGTCGATCGATACCAGATTGGTGTCGATCGATACAAGGCTTCTAGATCTCGGTCTCCGTATCGGTCGACACAGGGGGTGTCGATCGATACTCGTGGATGTGAAACGACTCGGGCAGGTATCTGGACTGGTGTCGATCGACACTGGCTGGTGTCGGTCGATACCCTGGGAATTTCTGAATCCTTATCGTCAAGATCGACGAAATTTCCTGCAGTTAGGCCAATTTTAACTCCTAGATTGACCTCTTCATCACTTCTTAAGGTGATTGTATTGACGTGTTCATTCTGTGCATGAACCATCTTTCCCTTGACAGTTGCTGCAGTCTGAGCGACCTGAGTTTCCAGCCTCCTCTGATGAATGCTAAGAGCTTCGATTTTCCCATTCAGATCTGTGTATATAGCATCCATCTTCCCATTGAAGTCCACTGTCATCTTCTGATGTCCCTCAAGAAACTGTTCAAGCATGGATTCAACCTTACTTTCAAGAGTTTTGGGTGGGTGAGGTGGGTATTGATATCTTTGACTTTGAAATCCAGCACCACCAATGTAGTTAATACCTTTCACTTCATCCTCATCAGCAAAGTGAACAGCTTTCTTCGTCTTACCCATCAGGAGATTGTGCACTGAATCCAGCTTGGCTTGAACCTCAGCAATCTGCGATCCATCCAAATTCCATGTCTGCTTCCTTCGCTCATAATCTGCATTCTTGTTACTATTGCTAGATGCCAAGTTCTCAATCAGCACATAAGCATCGTCAGGATACCTGGTGTTGAAATTTTCATTACTCGCAGCATCTAAGGCCATCTGATACCTCCAATAAATCCCTCTGAAGAAAATACCCAGCAACTGAACCTTAGTGAACCCATGATGTGGACAATCCCTCTGATATGACCTGAATCTGATCCAAGCAGCTTTAAACGCTTCAGTTGGTCCTTGAGAAAACTGGGAGATCTTGTTCCTGAGCTCTTCGGATCTCGCATCATCATAAAAGTTGTTCAGGAACGCGTTCTTAGTCTCCTCCCAAGTAGTCAGTGATCCAGGTGGCAATTGCTTCAGCCAGTAAGCTGCATCCCCACCAAGAGAGTATGGGAAAAGCTTACAGAGGAGGTAATCGTTGGACACTCCATTGTACTTGATGCTAGTGACCAAGTCCTCAAACCTCTCAATGTGATCCATGGGGTGTTCATGAGGAAGACCATGATAAGGGTGCTGACCCACAAGAGTGAAGTATGCAGGTTTCAGCTCAAAGTCATTCCTCTGAAAAGTAGGAGGGCGAATTGCTGATCGATTGGCATAGAATTGATCAGGCCTGTTGTACTCTCCAATTGTCCTACCACGATCAACCACATCATTCCCCACATTCACAACAGCTGGAGGAGCAATGATGTTTCCATCTCCATCAAGTCGTTGCCCTCTCTCATTGTACAATTGACCCTCGTGGTCTCTCAAAGCTCCAACATCATCACGAAACAAAACCAATGGATTGTTCATCTCTACTGGCTTCCTTGCTTTCCTTTTTGTGCGATCCAAAAGTGCTAGTTCCTCAAGTGAAAGATTAACTAGCTGCGTGCTCTTGTTTTTTCTTGTCTCACGAATTGGCATGCAACCTGAAACACAAAAGATCAAGAACGTAAGTAACTGAAATTCACGACGGGTATCGACCGATACCACTAGGGTGTCGATCGATACTCGACGATTTAGACGAAATTCTTAGCTAAAATCTAATGGCGAAATTGAGTCCCCTGCAACGGCGCCAAATTTGATATGCTCAAATTAATACCCTATAAATACTAAAGCAGTTGTTGTAGTATATGTAGGGGTCGAACATAAGAACTCTAGATATCACGCAATAGATTATATATATTCGAATTAAGCTAAACCAAACAATGTAATTAAATGCGAGTGCGTAAATTAAAAAGTTGTAAGTCAATTGGAAAGAAGATAGGCTCAGGGTATTTCCCAGGAATTCAATGAATGTAGATAAACTAACTAACATGATTCAGATTTAGCGCGGTTCTTGAACTCAAATCACTAAAGTATAGCTAACCAACTCTCGTTGCGAAAACTATCTAAGTCTAAATCCTAGAATTCCAAATCTCTTTGCGAATCCTAAAGTCTAAACCAGCTTTTAGTTCAAGTTTGATTTGTTCACAAAACAACTAAACCAAATCTCTTTGCGAATAGTTATTTTGCTCACCCTAAGTTCTATCAGGTAATTAATCGCACTCTCGTGCCTAATCAATTATCCTAAGATCTAAGTTCCAAATTGGTCAACCTAAAATTAGCTATGAGAACAACCTATGGTGAAGAACTAATTCAGGTGGTGAATCCTAATTAACTAATTAACCTAACATTCATAGAAAACCCTTATGAGAACCCTGAACCTAAAAGTGGATCTACTCATACATGGAGATTGAAACAAGCAACATGATTGAATAGATTATCAAATTAAATAAATAGAAGAGAGTAAAACAAGGGTTCGAAATCTGCTCTCAGGCGAATAGAGTTACAGACTTGTCTCCCTCAGAGAACTCTCTCACAAAAACCAGAATAATGCGTAATAGCCCAAGTGGCTTAAAAACCTATCTTAAACTCCTAAAACACGTTTTGGGCTAAATTGTAAATAATAAAGTCTTCTAGGCAATTTTGCAATTCTTCAACTCTTCATAAAAGTCGCGACTCGTGTCCTGCTGCAGTGAGTATAGACCAATACTAGGGTAGTGTTGATCGATATTGAGGTTTCAAATCGGGTACTCAGCTACACGAACTTCTGCTTTGCTTCAAAAAGCTCCAAAAATCTCTAATATCTCCAATTATGCTCCAAACGTGCTAAAACCTGTAAAAGACTCTAAAACACTACAAAATAGTAGAAAGACTCTATAAAACGGACTTATATCATGGCTTAAAAGGGGTAAAAACCATGATATATCAGTTCACAAAACAACTAAATCAAATCTCTTTGCGAATAGTTGTTTTGCTGACCCTAAGTTCTATCAGGTAATTAATCGCACTCTCGTGCCTAACCAATTATCCTAAGATCTAAATTCTAGGTGATCAGTCTAGAATTAGCTTTGAGAACAACCTAAGCCGAAGAACTAATTCAGATGGTGAATCCTAATCAATTAATTAACCCTAACATTCAGAGAAAACCCTTATGAGAACCCTGAACCTAATAAGAGAACTACTCAGACATGGTAATTGAAACAATAAACATGACTGGAATAATACTCAGATAAATAATAAAAAGTAGAGTAACAAGAGGGTTCGAAATCTTCTCTCGGACGAATAGAGTTACAGACTTGTCTCCCTCAGAGAACTCTCTCACAAAAACCAGAATAAAGCGTAATCAAGCGTAATAGCCAAAGTGGCTTAAAACCTAACTTAAACTCCTAAAACACGTTTTGGGCTAAATTGTAAATAATAAAGTCTTCTGGGCAATTTTGCAAATCTTCAAAATTCTAATTTAAGTCGCGACTCGTGTCTTGCTGCAGTGAGTATCGACCGATACTAGTCAGTATCGATCGATACTGAGGCTTCAAATCGGGTACTCAGTTACGCGAACTTCTGCTTTGCTCCAAAATGCTCCGGAAATCTCTAATATCTCCAAATATGCTCCAAACGTGCTAAAACCTATAAAAGACTCTAAAACACTACAAAATAGTAGAAAGACTATAAAACGGACTTATATCATGGCTTAAAAGGGGTAAAAACCATGGTATATCAGCAACCCACTTGTGAGTCTGTACATACTCTTGTTTTTGGATTTTCCTTTTGTTTCACAGTTTTCTTTGGTTATTGGTTTCAAAAACAAAAACAAAAAAAACAGGTCGCCAATTTGACTAGACGGATCAAAATCGACTTGGCTTTGAGGGTGTCGACCTGGCCATTTGGTGTCGATCGACACTATCAGAGAAGAAAAAAGACGAGACGGAGCAAAGTCGAGCAGGCAATCTGGTGTCGGTCGACACCTTACAAAAAAAAAGAAAAAGAGAAAACAAAAAGGTAAGTTTTCTTTTCACACCCGCGACTTCTCCCTCTTCATTTATTTTCTTTTGGATTTTTTTTATTTTTCTTTTTCTGTTTATTTCCAACTTCATTCTAAATCACACTGGGGATAGTGTTGGTTAAGTCTGGGGGAGGGAAATACTGATGTATTTTTCTTAGTCTTGAGTCATTTTCGTGTTTTTCTTTTGAGTCAGTTTGTCGATTTTATTGAATTAAATCTGTTGGAAACTATGACCTTTCTCTTGGTTTATTGTGTTGACTATTTCATCTGAGTGACCATTATTGCAGAATCAATTCAGATCCGACTAATGAAAAATCCAAAGGCTGACCAGTTAACTAGAGGCGTTCCATATTTCCAGTAGAATCCACTAAAGCCTGAGCTAATTTCTGATCTCTTTCTTTTACCTCACTGATGTGACTGGTGTTCATAGGGCATGACTCCTCATTTATACCTGACAAATGAGAATCTGTGTGTAAAGTGATGGTACTCCTCTCCCTTATTCTAAGTAATAAATAAAAGCAGAAAATATGAAATGATTTTCTTTAGAGTAAAGGGCTAGGAAAATTTCCATTGATCCCATTATTTTACTTCGAAAGAAATGATCACACAAAGGTTGGAGGTGAGGTTTAGGAAAATATCCTGGGATACCATTATTCGCATACACCTTTGATATATAAAAAGGGGATGAACCGGGGATTCGGTGGCAAACACCATCAATACTCGCGTGTCGTGAACCTTGATATATATATTAAAAAAAAATAATAATAAGTTTGGGGGAGAGAAAGAGTACCAAAGGTTGTATGGTTAATTTGCCATGGTATTGTATGGGAATGAGTCTAGAATAGTCTTGGCATTGAGATCATCGATGAGACCCAGCGATGAAGGCTTGTGGAGAATGTTGCGAAATTGCGGGATAAATCTGGGAGGCTGCGAATGTCTACAGAGAAGTACATGGTGGTTCAATTTGGATTGGTCTTGCAGTATGTGGATTATAAGATGAGTGGTCAGTGCAATGCTCTTAAGAGAAGGTGAGTTCCCGTGTTTTCAAACTTCTTTCTCTTGCTCAGTTTTCTGTTTGCTTGAGGGCAAGCAAAAGATAAGTCTGGGGGAGTTGATATATTGTTGTTTTTACCGATTTTCAACCATGATATTCGTAGTTTTTATCGAATCTTTTCGGTGTTTTTCGAGTCTTTTAGAGTCTTTGCAGGTTACTATACGAGTTAGACTATTTTGGAGCATATGGAAGCTTTTGGAGTCAAAAGGATCAAAGTGGATTGGAAGCCAAGTTGAACAAAGAAGAGAGCCCACGATTTTGCCTGATGTCGAGCGACACAAGGAATGGTGTCGATCGACACCCTTGTCGATTTCACACAAGGAGCTTTTTGGAAGATTTGTGTTTTGGTCCAGAAGTTTCCAAAGGTTTCAGAATTGCCCCAACTCGTGTTTTACTACTATTAATAGGTTTTTCAGGCGATTGTTTAGGGAGGAAACTTTTATTTTCCAATTTTTGAGAGAGATTAGGTCCAGAGCTTTTGGGGAGACAATTCTGAGACTCTGTTTGTTTGAGAGAAGAATTCGAACCCTTTTTGTTTATTTATTGATTTCTCTTATGCAATTCTATTCATCTATGATTTCTGTTCCATTGATCATGTCTGAGTAGTTTGATTGTTAGGTTTAGGGTTTTCAAAGGTTAGTAATGGATTGTTAAATTGGATTGAATTTGTTAGGTCATCTTCTAGTTCTTTATCTTAGATTGTGTTTAATGCTTAATCTAGAGTCATGAACTAGAATTAAGATCTTAGGTTAATTGATTGATGCGAAAGTGTTGTCAATTGCTTGAACTATCTTTGATGAGAAAAATAACTTAGTGCAAAGAAATTTGGCTTAGGTATTTTGTGAACAAATCGAACTTGTCCATTAATGCTTGTTTAATTACTTGAATTTGCAAAGAAATTTGGAATTCTAGGATTTAGACATAGAAAATTCACGCAGCGAAAGTTGGTGAATTATAGCATAGTGATTCGAGTTCTAGAACGGTTCTTCATTGAAATCCTAACTTCTATCTGATTTACAATTCTAACTTTCCAGAGAAATTCCCTAGGCTTAACGTTTGTCTCCAATTGAATTAAAACCAATTTTCACTTTGTTTTATTCGCTGTCACTTTTCTCTTTTACAATACTTTCCGCTTAGCTTGATTTGAATCGACGAATTTGCAGTGCAATAATAGGTCTCTAGGGATTCGATACCCTTTATACTGCTTCTGCTTTTCTGCGCACTGGCAGAGGTTTTCTAGGGATAAAACTAGACCGATCAGCAACTAGTCGCAAACCAATTCAGCGGGGAATAGGAAACGAGAGACGGAAGAATGGAAACCTATCTAAAGGTGGTCCAAGATCTAGTCAAGCAATTCAAAGAGTACAACTGGTGGGTCCTGACGGATCTAGTCAAGCAATTCAAAGAGCCGAACTGGTGGGTCCTGACGGATTATTTTTCCAAATGGGTGGAGGCAGATTCATACACAAGTATCAAGGACGCTCAGATAGAGCATTTCGTCTGGAAAAACATCATATGTCGACATGGAGTCCCATACGAAATCGTCACCGATAACGGTTCTCGGTTCATCTCGACTAGATTTGAAGCTTTCTGCGAAAAATGGAAGATACGACTGAGCAAGTCTACGCCAAGATATCCACAGGGAAACGAGCAGACTAAGGCAGTAAACAAAACAATTCTGGATGGACTGAAGAAACGCCTCGATGCAAAGAAAGGACGATGGGCCAATGAGTTAGAAGGAGTATTATGGTCTCATCGGACCACCCCGAGGAGAGCGACGGGAGAAACACCATTTGCCCTTGTCTATGGCACAGAATGCGTAATCCCCCCTGAAGTGAATTTTCCAGGAATTCGTCGAAAACTTCTTCCAGAGCAAGAGGGCTTGAATCACTTGTTTATCCTAGACGAGCTAGATCTGATAAATGAGTGGTGCAACCAAGCATTGATACGAATTCAGAATAATCAGCAGGCAACGGCAAGGTATTACAACAAGAATACAGCAGAAAGAAATGCGGGAAAATTGGGGGCCAACTGGGAAGGACCTTACAAAATCACCAAGGTAGTCCGACCCGGAGTCTACGAACTCGCCAACATGGAAGACACTGCAATACCAAGATCTTGGAACGCAATGCACTTGAAGAAGTATTATCACTAAGTTACACCATGACTAAACATGAACTATGGGACGGCTTGATCCGTGCAAAGGGTACGTAGGCAGCCTATCTCCGGATGGGTTCAGCTGTCCCCCCTCCTTAAAAGGGGGGGGGGGGGAGTGGGTACGTATACACTTATACCCCCATTTTTGAAAACAGAATATGTAGCAGTCATGAATCTTAACGATATTTTTAATACCAATGTTCTTTACTTCGACTTTAAAAACTTTTTTTATCTCCTTTTGTTGCTGGCCACAACGGACGTACTCACGCAAATCCTCTAAATGGATTTGAACCACTCTTCCTATAAGGATTTGGGTTCGATAACATCCACCACGGAAAAAAGCGCGCTACATAAATTTAAACCAGGATCCTGCAACAGTTTACTATCAAAACAGGTGTATAAGTCGAGACTACATCGCAACCCCTAAAAAGCCGAAGTAAACATCCTAAAACCCAATATGTGTTTCTTTCTGCACACGCATCTCTCGATACACTGGTCTTCAACATATCAAACGTAATGTTAAACCTACAAGAAATTTCTCGAATACATATCACTGCCCAAACGGGGATGTAAGAGGAAACAACATCGCAAGCCCCATAATCAAGGTAAATCATTCGAAAACGGGCAAGTGCTTTCAGCACACACGTCTTTTGAACAAGATATCGCGGTAAATTCTCCGAGAATTAAAGATTAGCTATACAAGAGTTAATTCCTAAAAACATATTGTTCATAATACGATTCTAGCAAACATATCGGCTAGAAACTAAAAAATCCATAGTCATAAGTGGATAAAGCCATCCATGCACCGTGTTCAAAACATAAACCATAAACAAAAGTCTGAAAAAGGGACTAATAGCAGAAACAATAACTTTCCGCGAGTAAAAACAATTAAGCAAGAGATTGATCGTCGATCTTCTCCGCGACCATATCAGCGACGCGAGGAGTACCTATGACAAGGCCGCCAGGGTTAGAAACCCCCAGAGCTGTTGTAGAAGATTCCAACGGCTCATTCCCGAAACGCGAGTCAACAGAGTCGGATGAGATAGGAGTAAGGGTCAGCTCGTTCCTAAGACAAGTGGCGATCCTCTCAAACTCCTCGTCAGCACCCACCAGTTTGGCTCGCCACCCGTTAAGCTTCTCCTCTTCGACGTCCAAAGTCGGGGCATCATCTTTCCGGAGAACATCGATAAGGAGAACATTGCCATCAACTTGAGCCAGATCGAATTCCTGGTCTTTGGCCCCCTTCAGTTTGTCGATGCTCTCCTCCACTTTGGCGATACGCCCCTGGAACTTCGCCGCCATTTCCCGCTTCGCCGCCATTTTGGCCATCTTGACGTTTGCATCATGCAAAGCGTCCTTCGCCTCGAGTTGTCGCTTCAGAGAAGCTATCTCGGCATCTCTCCTCGTCTTACCCTCCTCCAATTGAACCACCATATTTGTCGCCTTGTCATGCTCCTCTTTCAGAATATTCTTCTCATCCTCGAGAGCCTTGATCATAGCAACAGCTTTCGCCAGCTCGGCGGAATATCTCTTTCCAGCCTCGTCAAGTTTCGTTTTGAGCATCGTGGCGTCCTTCCTCGCCTCGTCAACTCGGCGCTGGTCTTTGCGAGCGTCGGATTTGTAGCCAGCCACCAGCTCGTTAATGGACGTCATAAACTGAGGAAGAAACAATACGGTTAAAACCCAAGATGAAACATGAGGATTATTGTTGCAAAAAAAAAAGAGTTTACCTTAGTGCCGCACTGCGACATGCTAGCATACTACTTCGCTCTCACAAGCGTATCCGGAGGGGGCAAGCAAACGTTCGCATTATTCACTTTCGAGAATTGCAAAGCCAAATCAGAAGCATCATCGACGACCAGGAGGGTAGACTTCGGCTCGACGTCAATAGGAACCGTACGGGAGCCTCCGCAGTTCACCTTGCTTCCCGAGCCTCCCTCACTTTCCTTTCGCGCAGCGACATTCTTAACATCCTTCCTATGGTGTCGTCTAAAGAACTTGAGGAACCCGAGCTAACAGAAATGCCAGCAAGGATGGCTCGGGCTTTTTCGATTCTTCGCAACGAAAAATTCCGCTTCCAGTTGGTCTTCCTGGCGGCTACTTCTTTTCAAACCTCCGCAAGATCGCGTGGACACGGCGGTAATGGATCGCGAACTGCAAGAAAAAAGAGGGAAACGTTAGAACTCGGTCAAAAACCTAAAGCCAAGCCAAAAACTGTGGATCAACTACTGAGTGGTCCCCAATCAGTCTTGGTTAAATTAAGAAAGTCGCTTCTGACGGAAGCCTCGTTAACCAAAACATAGAAGAAGGCATCCGCCTAGAAACTATCTTTGCTTGGAAAACCCCCGATGATTTTCTTAGTCCTCCTCTTGGAGATATAGTATATGTTCTAGCCAGAAGCCCATCGGATCTCCAGAATATTTTGGAGATAATCCGCCCCAACATCAACATCGCACTCATATCCCTGAACCAGTATACCAATCAGATGACGCAGTCCCCGAGGCATAATCTAACCCAAGGAAAGCATGTTTCTCCACACGAATTGAAGAATCGGCTCGGGGATGGGAAACCATAGAAAGCATAACTTAAAAAAGCTCTCATATACGGTGAAGTGGTTCGGGGGAGGTTTGTCCGCTCGATCAGTCGATTTGGGAACAAGAAACTCAACCGCCTTGGAAATCCCGAAGCGATGTCTCAATGATTGTAGAGAATCTTCATTTGAAACAGACGACCCAGGAGGATCTGGTTTCTTTCGCTTCGTCTTTTTCACGACTCGTCGCCTTGAGGGACCGGCTCCATCTCTCGCCATCACTCGCTCTAGTTCGCGTCTCGCCTCGGCAGGGTCAAAATCAAAGTCTTCCTTCTCAGGTTTTACCTCGCCAAGATTAGCCACAGCGTTATCCGCCTCGGCGGCCCGAAAAGGAGACGGATCCCGAAAAATTCTTGGTATTGCCGAACCAATCGCCTCGGTTTTCCTCGAAGAAGAAGCGACTTCATGCTCGGCTCGCAAAACAGACCTAGCCGAATCCACTGAATTAATTAGCTCGTCATGAGAAGACATCGCGGCTCGGAAAGTTCGACGAATTCAAGATCCCACCAAAGAAACTCAGGAGCAAATAAAAAAACTTGAAGATGGATCAGAAAATTCGGAGGTGGGACGGAGAGATTGAAGATGAATCGGAAAATTTGAGGGGAGGTCGGAAACATCAAGGGGCTCGCCGTATTTCAATTGGAATAGTCTAGGCGGCGCGGCGATGGAAAATAAAACCCTAGCCGGAATAAAATAAAAACGAGAGAAAAGAAGAGAGAGGAGAGAGGAGAGAGGAGAGAGGAGAGAGGAGAGAGCTACATTTTTGGAAGATTTTTGGAGAAGTGAAGTTGTGAGGAGAAACGATGAGATGTTGAGAATATATAGAGAAGCGAAGCGCGTGGGGTCCACGTAACCTCGGGAAATGCTTAAAATACTTGTGGGCCCTACGGAAGTTGTAATGCTACATTGAATTCACAACGGTTATAAAGACCGAGCCGAAGTCGGTACCCAAAAATCCGAAGCAAGCGAGTTCAATGACACTGAACGGCTCGGCAATACGTACAACGACACACCATTTCGCCTCGGCTCGGCAAGATGAAGAGTATCATGCCATCTCGCCTCGGCTCGGCAAGATGAAGAACATCACACCATCTCGCCTTGGCTCGGCAAGATGAAGAACACCACACAATCTCGCCTCGCCTCGGCAAGATGGAGAACATCACATCATCTCGCCTTAGCTCGGCAAGATGGGGAACATCGCATCATCTCGCCTCGGCTCGGCAAGATAAAGAATATCACACCATCTCGCCTTGGTTCGGCAGGATGAAGAACATCACACAATCTCGCCTCGGCTCGGCAAAATGGAGAACATCGCATCATCTCGCCTCGGCTCGGCAAAATGGAGAACATCGCATCATCTCGCCTCGGCTCGGCAAGATGGAGAACATCACATCATCTCGCTTCGGCTCGACAAGATGGAGAACAACACAACATCTCGCCTCGGCTAGGCAAGATAATGAACATCATACCATCTCACATTGGCTCGGTGAGATGAAGATCATCATGACATCGTCACCTCGGCTCGACAGGAGAAGAAGCTCTCACATTTGGCTTCGGCCTTGCATCCCCTTGACATCAAGTGATACGATCCCGGGAAGGATTTTCACTCGAAGGCGGTAGATTGGATAAGCTCGTCTCTAAGAAACCGGAAGCTTCAAAGAACAAGGAGTGTGGAGCGATTTGTCTCACAAAGGTTGCGGAATTACCTTTGATTTACAAACGAATTTTCTAGATATAACTCACTAAGAAGATCGGTTTTGATTGAAGGATTTGATACACCAACAATCGGGTTTTGAACTTGGATATAACACACAAAGATCAAACTTTGAGAATCACTCTCAAAGAAAAAGAAAAGAGAATCACTCTCTCTCTCACAAATATTGCACATGGCAAAATGGTTTTTAATTTCAAAACTTGTTCCATTCTATTTCTTTGCTTATGTTACAATATATAAACACAAAGATAGAAACTAACTAAGGTAGAAGACTTAACTATGGTCTAGTAAACATCACACAGCAATTAAGGAAAAGCTGAAAATGACACATACCTAAAAATAAATCACATAAAACACAACTTGCAACTTGACTTGCGGAATGAACAGTACCCACTTTGGAGCATTGTTAGATCATTTGAATTTGCTCTTGGGCTGTGCTTGGGCTGCTGGATTGTTTGGGTTTGGTCACACAAAACCATTGTTGGGTGCTGGCTTTGGATCTTGGGTTTTTGTTGGATATGTTTTTGGGCTTGTACTTCACAAAAACAAGATAAGACTCCCTTTTGGGCTCCCTTGGCTTTCTTGGTTGAAGTGGTTGTTTCTGGACCAAAACATGATCATGTATCAAGTTCCAAATGCCATGAGTTAGCCCATCCATTGCCTTAGGCGATTTCTTGTTGATTGAAATCGTTTTTAGAGGCTTAGCTCTCCTTGGATATGCCCTCAATGTTCGGCCGTTATTGGGCGATTGGGATATCGGATTGGGACGATCTTGAGCGTTTTGGAAACTAGAATCAAAGCTATTGAAATTGATATATAGCTCGTTTCCTGAAGTGGCGTGAGCTGGTAGCGACGTTTGTTTGAATAACACATTCGAATTTGAGCTCTTCATGCAAACGTTTTCCTCATTTGGACCTCGAATTTTGATCATCTTTTGATCTTGCTCAGGTTCAAGCTTCTCTTTGGCTTTAAGAACAGCTACAAGACCGTCCTCCTTGTTGAGGCTATCCATGATCACATCATCAAGGATCGACACGACGACACGCACAGTTCGGCACCTAATCTCGGACTTGATGACATTTACCTCGCCATTTTATCACAAAAACTAGCAAGCTGGGGGGCTAACTGTTGGGGTCGGTTTTTACCCCTTCTAGATTACATGCCTAAAACTGGCTAAGTGTCGGAATTGGGCCTAGCCGAGCCCAACCACGAGGACAAGGCCGAACCGAGCCAAGCCCAACCAAGCGTGTTAGGCCGAGCCGAGCCAAGCTCAAAAACAAAGATCAGCTCAGTCGGACCGAGCCAAACCCGACCAAGGAGACCGGCTCGGCCAAACCGAGCCAGAACAAGAAGGAAACCACATGGACCGAGCCGAACCGAAGTGGATCGCGCAGACCGAGTTGAAGGCAAAGATAGGACATCCTGAGCAAGAGGCCCGAGCCCAAGGCTGGTAAGTGATATGATCCTGAAATCATCCAAAGAGACCCATGAGCCTTGTCCAATACAAACGAAGTCCGTGATCAACTTGAATAGCCCAACGACCACTTGGACTACATTCTCACCTCAACTAGAGCACTCCTCGAAGTTGAATCAGTCCAATCCAAGTTCAGATGAAGAAGTTATTCAACTTCCAAGTCAAGTGATTCCAAGCTTACGCGATTCGGACCTACGAGCGTTCAAAGGATTTTCCCCACCTAACCAGAAGGAATCAAGCTATGAACCAAGATGTTCTGGAATCTTGATTCATCATAGAAACCGGGAAAATTGGATCCACAACAACGCCGGTTCAGACTTGAGAGATATGAATTTTACAAGTCAGCCGATATGCTCTAGGCCCCTTTGCGTGACCAAGCCAAAGATTGAGTTGCAAAGCCCACCTCAAGAACGATCTCGACATAAAACCAATTGGAGAATCTTGCTGGATCTCTTAGCTTTCCAACAAGCCAAGGATCAGAGGAATTGGATGTTGGATCAAAACGATACTCCCCATTTGCCTAAATGGGTCGACCTGATGCTTTACTTGAAGATTTCTAGGCCCAGTTCGTTTAAGAGCTTGCAGACTCATGTTTGGCATCCTGGAGAAAGTTATACTAAGCTCAAAGTGAAGGCCAGCAAGGAGTTGTCAACCAAGAAGTTCAAGGGAGCAATTAAATGATCTAGAAGGTTGAAAACGTGTGCACTGTTCACGGGTTACTGTTCATGCGCCAACCATTTGCAAGTTGTGTCTAGTGTGTTCTCTTTTGTGCAAGTGTGTGCAAGTGTGTGTTTCTTTTATGATTGTGTTTTGATTTATTTTCCTNTCTTAGAGAGTGATTCTCTTTAGTTCTGTGTGAACTTTTCGATTATCTTGGTGTGATTCCAAATAATCAACTGGTCAATTCATAAAGGTTTGTCATCACCTTTGTGCGCGGACCTTGCTACCGATTTTAGTTCTTGAGAGCGTTTAAGTGTGTCAAGCGTTGAGAAATATCGAGAGTGATTCTTGCATCTCTTCCCATTGCACCACGAGTTTCTAGGCCTGAAGTCATTCCCCGCCTTGTTCATTTGAATCGTTTGCGGTTCAACTGAGTCGAGGATTATCCCGTCACCAACCTTTGAGTCGTTTTTGGGCAATTCCGTATCATTTGGCTCCGAAACTTGCGCTTAATTGTTCCCTGAATAGTTGTCTGATCTGTGATCTCTGGATTCCTAAGAATAAACTATTGACCTAACGCCTTTCTTCTATTGAATTTACATCGTTTAAATTGCATTCGTTACTACATCAAAACCAACTTTATTTCTGTTTTAGCTTAATTTCACAATTGTGAGAATTGTAGTGTACCTTTGGTCTCTGTGGATTCGATCCTAAAGTACTGCATTGACAACCGTTATGATTGCGCTAATGTAAGCTTTAGTATTAATTGACTGAGTGAAAAAGCTTAAATCAATTTGGCGTTGTTGCCGGGGACCAATAGCGTTACCTTCAATTCTGAATTTGAAGTTTAGTCTAAGATTTACTAACGTATTTTATCTTATTTTCTTGTGCCCTTTCAGGTGACTAACTAAAAGCTGGGTAGAATTACCAGAAGCAAGGGGTCCGAGAATCTTCTTGAGCTCGACAACCAAGAGCTAGCAGGGTTAGAAGGTACGAGTAGAAGAGCAAGGTCAAATCCCGTCACCATGAACGACGAAAACGACAACCTACAAAACGCTGCAGCAGCTGAACTTCAGAGGCTACAAGAGCAAGTGCAGCAGCTGCAACAGCAACAACAATTACAACAGCAGCAACAACCTGCTATCGGGGCTTTGGACACGCCTCATAATTTCTACCAGAGTAGAGCTGCCATCCGTCCACCAGCCATCACGAGGCAAGACTATGAGATCAAACCTCGGATGATTGCATTGGTGAAACAGCACGTGTTCCATGGTCTACCTGCAGAGCACCCAATGGATCATATTGAGAACTTCGAAGAAATCTGCAGCACCACCAAATCAAATGGGGTACCTGCTGATTATCTCAAGTGCAAGCTTTTCCCATTCTCTATGGCGGACAAGGCACTGAGATGGCTTAAGTCACTTCCAGCTGGGTCGTTGACTACTTGGGACGAATGCATGGCTACCTTCTTGGACCACTTCTACACTAAATCCAAGACGGCCTCGCTGCGGAACAAAATCGCTACCTTCCAGCAGCATCCAGGGGAGCCCTTTTGCGAGGCTTGGGAAAGGTTTAGAGAATACCGTAGAGAGTGCCCTCATCACGGATACTCGGATGAGCAGATTTTAAGCATCTTCTACGATGGAGTAGACTGAGACTACAAAAACGCTCTTAATGCTGCAAGCAATGGAGATTTCATGACCAAAACGAAGGAGGGGGCGTATCACCTGATAGAGAACTTGGCTGCAAGTTCTGGTAATCGATGTCCTGAGTATGATAGATCTAAACGGGTCAATAATGCGGAGTCGCAGAAGATTGATGAGCTGACCGCAAAGGTGAATCTGTTGCTGAAGGGAACCTAGAGAAGTGTGCAGTCCTGCGAGGAGCTAGTAGACCACTGTCACGGGTCAGCCGAGGAAGAAATTGATGAACAACTAGAGGTTAACTTCGTTAACGGGCAAGGATATATGCAGAACAGAAGTTTCAACCAGAATTACAGAAACCATCCGAACCTGTCCTATAGAAGCACCAATGTCGAAAACCCCCAGGATCAAGTTTACCCTCAGCAAACTCAACAACAAGGGAGGATGTTTGCGCAAAACGTAGGAGCCTCGGGATTTTCTCAGAGGTACCAAGGCCAGAACAGGTTTCAAGCTGGGTTTCAACAGAAACAACCGTTCAACACTTTTCAAACATCAAAACAGATCCCCTTCCAGGCACCCGTAAGCTCAACAAATGATTCTCAGGATGAGTTGAAACTTCTCATGCAGCAACTTTTGCTAAATCAGCAGCAATCTGCCAAAGAGATCAATGTCAAGGTTGATAACATGTACAACGATCTCAATGGCAAGTATGAAGCTGTATGCAGTCATGTGAAGAAGCTAGACACTCAGGTTGCTCAAACTGCCGAAGCAATTAAAAGGCCACAAGGAGTTCTACCGGGAAAGGTAGAGCATAATCCAAAGAACGAGTTCGTCAACGCCATCACACTCAGAAGCGGGAAAGCGCTAGCTGCACAAAAAGGAAAGGAAGCCGATATCGTGATGGATCTAAAGGGGCATGGCGAAGAAACACCCCCAAGAGAGGAAAATTCCACAGATGAAGCCGATGCAGATGAACCGCAGATACCGCCTCCTACACGTGTCTATACTCCGAAAATTCCATACCCTACACGTCAAAGGAAATCGCGCAAAGATTTAGAGGAAGCTAAGTGCAAGGAGATGCTTAATGACCTTGTGGTGAAACTCCCACTTGTTGACGCAGTTCAAATGATACCAGCATTGAAGAAATACATGAAGAGTTTGATCACGAGCAAGGTATCAGCTGAGGATAAGGTTATGATGGTTTCGAAGGATTGCAGTGCTGTCCTACAGAACAAAATGCCGAGAAAGATAGGGGACCCCGGGAAATTCATCCTCTCAATGCAAATTGGGGCAATAACTTTTGCTTGCTCTTTGTGTGATCTAGGTTCCAGCGTGAATTTGATGCCATACTCTGTGGCTAAGCGACTGGGATTCACAAAGTTCAAACAAACTAAGATATCCTTAGTGTTCGCCGATCGCTCTGTGAAGCTGCATGTTGGAGTTCTTGAGGATCTACACGTGCGAATTGGAGATGCATTCGTCCCTGCAGATTTTGTGGTTTTTGAGCTAGATGAAGAACCGAGGGATCCTCTCATTTTGGGAAGACCCTTCTTGTGCACAGCAGGAGCCATAATCGATGTTAAGAATGGGCGAATAGATCTTCACCTAGGAGACATTGTCATGAAGTTTGAGATGGACAAGATGTTGAAAAAACCTATGTTAGACGGTCAAACATTCTAGATCGACGACTCGCTAGAGATCTCTAACGAAGCGGTCGAGGAGATCTAAGTAGATGACCCGTTGGAGACCGTTTTGACAAGGACTGGGAATGAACACGGGTTTATGAGCGATGATGCAACCGGCTATGCTAAGATACTGGACCCAAGCCAGACAATCGAGGAGACGGTTGAATACATCAGCCTGGAAGCAGCCGAGGAGGTACATCCGGCAGTGAGTCCTCCTACGCCTCTTGCCAACCCGTGGAGCGAGCTAAAAGCTCCAAAAATCGAACTCAAGGCACTCCCAACAGGGCTAAGGTACGCATTTCTTGGTCCTAATTCTACTTACCATGTGATCATCAATGCCGAGTTAAATAATGTTGAGACTGCCTTGCTTTTATGTGAGCTTAGAAAATATCGTAAGGCTTTAGGCTACTCACTCGACGATATTCCAGGAATCTCACCTGACCTTTGCATGCATAGGATACACCTAGAAGATGAATCAATGACTTCGATAGAACATCAAAGACGGTTGAACCCGAATCTAAATGATGTTGTAAAGAAGGAGATAATGAAACTTCTAGAATCGGGCATCATATACGCTATCTCTGATAGTACTTGGGTGAGCCCAGTCCATGTAGTGCCAAAGAAGGGGGGCGTAACGGTTATAAAGAATGAGGAAAACGAGTTGATCCCAACTAGAACTGTTACAGGGCATAAGATGTGTATCGATTATAGGAAATTAAATGCTGCTACTCGAAAGGATCATTTTCCTTTGCCTTTCATTGATCAAATGCTCGAAAGATTGGCTAACCACCCCTATTATTGTTTTCTAGATGGTTATTCTGGTTTCTTTCAGATTCCCATTCATCCAGACGACCAGGAGAAGACAACTTTCACATGTCCTTATGGCACTTTTGCTTATCGCAGAATGCCATTCGGGTTATGCAACGCCCCAGCAACATTCCAGCGATGCATGATGTCGATTTTTACTGATCTGATTGAGGACATAATGGAGGTCTTCATGGACGATTTTTCGGTATACGGATCCTCCTTTTCTGTTTGTCTTTCTAATTTGTGCAGGGTGTTGCAGTGCTGCGAAGAGAGACATCTGGTATTGAATTGGGAGAAGTGCCATTTTAGGGTTAAAGATGGCATTGTCTTGGGTCATAGGATTTCGAAACAGGGGATCGAAGTGGACAAGGCTAAAATCGAAGTGATGACTAATCTTCAGCCTCCTAATTCTGTCAAGGGGATTAGAAGCTTTCTTGGACATGCTGGGTTTTACAGAAGGTTCATCAAGGATTTTTCCAAGATCGCTAGACCCTTGACTCGGCTACTATGCAAGGAGGTGAAGTTCGATTTTGACAGCGATTGTCTGGAAGCCTTCCACGCAATCAAGGGAGCACTTGTCAGCGCACCGATAGTTCAACCACCAGATTGGGAGATTCCTTTCGAAGTAATGACTGATGCTAGCGACTTCGCAGTGGGAGCTGTTTTAGGACAGCGCACCGATAGTTCTACTACGCCAGCAGGACCCTAGATGACGTGCAATGCAAGTACGCCACAACCGAGAAGGAACTTCTCTCCATCGTCTTCGCTTTTGAGAAGTTCATATCCTATCTTGTGGGGTCTAAAGTCATAGTGCATACCGATCACGCAGCCCTAAGGTATCTACTTACGAAGAAAGATGCCAAACCTAGGCTTTTGCGTTGGATTCTCCTATTGCAGGAATTTGATCTTGAGATCAAGGACAAGAAGGGGATCGAGAATGGTGTTGCAGACCATTTATCCAGGCTGCGTGTGGACGAATAGGTTCCTTTAAACGATAGCCTACCTGAGGAGAACGTACACGCAATCAGTAAAGGGCGCGGCGACTGCCACACGCCCCCACGCCACACCGAGCTCCCCGAAATCCCTTGGTTCGGAGAGATAGCAAACTACTTGGCTGCGGAAAAGGAACCATTTGACTTTGTGAGAAACAAGAAGAAGAATTTTTTGAGAGACATTAGACACTATTTTTGGGACGAGCCTTACTTATACAAGCAGGGGTCCGGTGGCGTGTTCCGAAGATGTGTTTCAGAGGAGGAAATTCCCGGTATTCTATTCCATTGCCATGGTTCAAGCTATGCGGGACACTTCGCCACATTCAAGACTGTATCAAAGATTCTACAGGCCGGTTTCTGGTGGCCAACTATGTTTCGTGATGCACATGCTTTCGTTTCCAAGTGCGACTCATGTCAGAGGCAGGGGAATGTTAGCAAAAGGAACGAAATGCCACAAAATTTCATCCTGGAAGTCGAAGTGTTCGATGTGTGGGGAATTGATTTCATGGGCCCTTTCCCGGCCTCTTATGGAAATCAATACATCCTGGTGGCAGTGGACTATGTGTCCAAATGGGTAGAAGCGCTGGCTAGCCCAACAAATGACGCTAAGGTGGTGTTAAGGATGTTCAAATCTGTCATCTTCCCAAGGTTCGGTGTACCCCGAGTAGTTATAAGCGATGGCGGATCTCATTTTATCAACAGAGTCTTTGACAACTTGTTGAAGAAGCACGGGGTCAAGCACAAGGTAGCCACTCCCTATCACCCTCAAACAAGCGGACAAGTCGAGATTTCCAACAGGGAAATCAAGGGTATTCTACAAAAGACAGTAAACACGTCAAGACGGGACTGTGCTATCAAGCTAGATGACACTCTTTGGGCATACAGAACCGCGTTCAAAACACCTTTGGGAACGACGTCGTTCCATATCCTCTACGGGAAATCGTGTCACCTTCCGGTCGAGCTCGAATACAAGGCTGCATGGGCTGTAAAGCTGCTTAACTTCGACATCAAAACGGTCTCTGAACAGAGGAGATGCAACTACACGAGCTGGAGGAAATACGTCACATGGCTTACGAGAACTCAAAAATTTACAAAGAGAAGACCAAGGCCTATCACCACAGGAGGATAATTACTAAGAATTTCGCTGCAAACGATCAGGTATTACTATACAACTCTCGCCTTAAGCTTTTCCCAGGAAAGCTGCGATCGCGATGGTCCGGCCCATTTACCATTAAGGAGGTACGGCCGTACGGGGCTGTGGTGTTGCGAAGCACTAAAGGAAATGAGTTCGTGGTTAATGGACAGCGCCTCAAGCCATACCTTGCCAATGTAGAAATCGATGGGGATAACACCATTCTCCTCGATGACCTGTCTCACGCCTAAAAGGCTGTCAAGTCAAGCTAACGACTTAAACCAAGCGCTTGGTGGGAGGCAACCAACCGGTATGTTTAGTTTTTATTTTCTCTTTTATTTTATTTTTCTTGAGTCTGTTTAGCCTTCTTCCTCATTTATTTTCACACCAGACAGTGTGAAGTAAGTCTGGGGGAGGGTATCTATCGTTACTAATGCTATTTGCTTTCTTTTGTTTACTTTTGAAGTTATTTTTATGTTTTCTTTAAGTCATTATGTTTTATGGAGTCAAAAAACTTGTTGGAGATTTTCATGATGACCTTTGAATTTTTTATATGATTTGCATCTAAGTGACCATTGTTGCAGAACCAGTTCAGACCGGACTAATGAAAAATCTAAAGACTGACCGGTTAATCAGAGGCATCCATGTTTCCGGAACAATTCAAAAAGCATGAGCTAATTTCTGCGCTCTTCCTTTTACCTCATCATGGTGATTGGTGTTTTTAGAACTTGACTCCTCATTCGTATCTGACAAGACGACATGTGTGAAAATATGGTACTCATCTCCCTTATTTAAAATAAAAATGCAGAAAAGATGAAATGATTTTCTTTCGGGTAAAGGGCTAGGAAAATTTCCATCGATCCCATTATTTTACTTCGAAGGAGATGATCACTGAAAGATTGGAAGCGAGGGCTAGGAAAATTTCCCGCGATCCCATTATTCGCCTACATCTTTGAATAAAAGGGTGGCACTAAAATGAACTGGGGATTCGGTGGCAAAAACCATCAATACTCGCGTTCCATCAGCCATTGACCCTACGAAAAGAAAAATGAGAAAAGAATAAGTCTGGGGGAGGAAAACAGTACCAAAGGTTGTGATTGTTGTTGTCTTGTCACGATATCGAAAGGGAAAGAGTCTAGAAGGTTCTTGACACTATGATCCTTGATGAGACCCAGCGGTGATAGCTTTAGATTGTTCTGTGAAATAATGAGTTATGGGAGGCTGTGAATGCTTGCAGAGAAGTACATGGTGGTTCGATCTGGGGCTAGTTTGGTGATACATGGATCATTAAGGTAACGGTCATTGCGGAATTCTAAAGGGAATGTGAGTCTCCGTGTTTTCAAACCTTTTCTTCTTACTTAGTTCTTATGTTTGCTTGAGGACAAGCAAAAGGCTAAGTCTGGGGGAATTGATATGCTTGGTTTTTACCATTTTCTATCGTATGTTTTAGTATTTATTTTAATCGTTTTATCGAGTCAAAGTCCGTTTTAGAGTCTTTTAGTTCTTTATTTAGATATCTCAGGTGAAAAGGGCGTCTAAGGAAAGAATTGGAGTTACGGGAGCAAAAACGCATAAAACCGTGAAGAAATGAGCAAAATCAGTCGATGCAAGGAGTGCATCGATCGATGCAACAAGGCAGAAAATTGGCAATCGATCGATGCAACAAGGCAGAGAATTGGCAATCGATCGATGCAAATTGCATCGATCGATGCACTAGACCAGAAAAACTGCCATCGACCGATGCAAGGAGGTGCATCGGTCGATGCAAGCCGGCGAAAAGAAAAAGGAAAATTCTGAATTTCCTATTTTGCTCTGGAAACTCCTTATTTTAACCTAATTCGACCCATACCTATATATACTCTATTTTTAGCCTCTTTGACGGCACCGCTTAATACTAGAACTCTTTCATACAGTTTTATTACTTATTGCTTTTGGAGATCATTGTAAGCTTTGGAGAAGAACTTTGTTATTCATTGAGAAGATTTCTAAACCTTTTCTCTCTTAATTTATACTATGTCTTCTTCATCTCTTTGCTTGTTCTCTGTTTCTATGTCTGAGTAGTCCATTAGTTAGGTTTAGGGTTTTCAAGGGGATTCATGAATCATTGAATTAGACACAGATATGGATTTATCTTTTGAGGTTTTCGCTTATTGTTGTGCTCACTGCTTAGGCTTGAGCTGACCGCTAGGTCTATGAACTAAGGTTAAATCTAATAGCACGGGAGTGTGAAGATTGCTGGAAAGAACATAAGCGAGCGAATCGATCTATGAGCACGGGAGTGGATTAGATCGATTCGTGAACATATCAAACATGTTCGTTAAAGCTGATCTAGAATTTTTATGAGCACGGGAGTGGATTAGGGGTTCTAGGTTTAGTAGCCATGAGCACGGGAGTGGATTGGCTAATATTTATGGTTGAGTTCGAAACTTGCGCTTAATTGTTCCCTGAATAGTTGTCTGATATGTGATCTCTGGATTCCTAAGAATAAACCTTTGACCTAACGCCTTTCTTCTAATTAATTTACATCGTTTAAATTGCATTCGTTACTACATCAAAACCAACCTTATTTCTGTCTTAGTTTAATTTCACAATTGTGAGAATTGTAGTGTACCTTTGGTCTCTGTGGATTCGATCCTAAAGTACTGCATTGACAACCGTTATGATTGCGGTAGTGTAAGCTTTAGTATTAATTGACTGAGTGAAAAAGCTTAAATCACTAGTATGGAGGATTCTCTGATCGCAGCCATCTCTATGGGTGAATTGGGTCAAGACCTATCTCATTCGCCGAGGTTCATTCTGGTCGATAAAGGAAAAAAAATCACCATAGGTTCATGGATGTGGCGAAAACTGCTAAAATATAGGGTTGAAGCAAAAAACTTCCTCCGAGTTAAAGTTCAGAACGGGTGCACCACCTCTTTTTGGTACGACTATTTTTCTCCCATGGGAAGATTGATTGAATTAACGGGTCCTCGAGGAGTGATAGACACGGGAATCCCAGAGAACGCAGCGCTAAGTCAGGTTCTTCTTGCTACGGTACACTTTCCAGGCCACTTTATACCAAATTTGGCGTGAAAGAAATGATCGTAGACATGGTAAAACCCCTTCGCTCTTCCCTCGACTCATCAAGATGATCGACAAGTTGGTACGCAACAGGTTATCTTCCATTCGCATCGCATGAGATCGGTCATATGATGAAGGTCTCGAAATGTGGTTCGAAGCTCGGACGACTTGACACTTCCAACTGAAGCAACACTATTTTCATATTCAATCTCAATTTAATTGTTAGCATGTAATCTAAAGTTTCAAAAACATGACACATTCATTGTACAAAGGTTTTTTGGTTTGAATAAAATTTTACATTCAATTCAAAAAAAAAAGTGCGTTGAGTTCGCCAGAAGAAGAAGGGATTCCAATGAGGAAGATGATTAAACATTTTTTTGTTTTTGTTTTTCGTTTTGGCTTTTTATTTATTTTAAAAATCTTTTCTTGTAAAAAAATAAAAGCCACATAATCACTTTTAACAGAAAGTTAACAGTGTCTCGGGAACTAATTTGATAGTTTAAAGTGAGAGTTTTTTTAATTTGATGGTTTAAAGTGATAGTGCAAAAATCACGAGGTTAAAAATGTGATTTTCCTTTTTTTAAAGTGATAGAACTCTCACCTTTTGTGTGATTTTCTAAGCCATGAATATTTAAAGGCTATGTTGGCACAAAATAGTCCGCCCGTAATAGATTTTCATTATGTTAATTCTCGAGACATCTAAAGGCACTTTCTAAACTCAAATAACATATATAGACACTTTCTAAACTCAAATAACATATATAGACACTTTCTGCTATTGAGGGACTTTCATGTGATCTAAAGACTCTTCTACCCTTAAGTCAAGTAAATCACGCGATAGGTTTACTCTTGTTTACCCATCGCTATAGTTCAAGTTTATCCTCCGATGAAGTTCAGTGTCGGAGTCTTAGTCGTCTTAATTTGTCTTGTCGTCTTAATTATCCTCTTCTCATGACTCTCTGTCTCAATTCTTCTCTTCCCATGTATCACCGTCTCTTTCATCACCGCCTCTTCGTCGGCGTTCGGCGAGGCCAGAACGATAAGATCTCGATAATGGATTTTTGCGGTGTCGGGATGGATGGACGGTGAACACAGAGGCGGTTAGGGCAGCGATTCACCAGATTCATCACCTCGTTTCACAACAGAAATTCAAGACTCATGCCCACTGGTTTCACAATAGCTAATCGCACAAGGTTGATCTCTCACTTCCGATTCCAATTTTTAGAGTTTCTGTTCCTTGATATTATTGAACAAATTGTAATTTGTTGTTGTTTCAGTTTCATGGCTCTATAATCTCTCTATTACAGGTTCGATTTCGATTCTGAAACTGGATTTGTTTAGTGACAAATTATTAGGATTGTGTTATTGGTATCACTTGTGGACAATTAGAATGTGGACAAAGTAATGTGAACAAGTTACGATGGATATCATATTGTGGATACGAGCATTTGCTATTGTCGTTGGTAAACTATATGTGCACTAGTTAGCATGGATAAAGCATGGACAAAGTATTAGGCATCAATTAGTCTTTATTTTTTATAAGAATTAAAGATTACAATTGATGTTTTCCATGGCTGTGATTTAACAATTGATCTCTATGTTATGTTCCTGTGAATGTAGTTCATGGACAACATTGTCAACCTGATGAATCAGTCCTTCGTGGACAACGTATGGTGGATAATTTAGTTTGGACATCATATCGTGGATAGCAATTAATAATAACATGGGCAAGTAAGTTGTCATTGATCAGGTGGACGGATTATCGTGGACATACCATTGCCACGTTAGTGATGTGATGCTGCATGGAGGAGACTGATGTGAGGCCTTCAATTAGTGTAACTTACACTGTGTAAAAGTAGTATAGTTGCAGATAAGTGAATATGATTGGTCCTAGTGGAATTTGTTGCCTATTCTGATATGGTTATGTGAGTATTCTATGATTGGTCCTAGTGAAATTCGTGAATATATTTGGTCCTAGTGAAATTAGTGAAGCCACTTTCGATCCAAATTGTATGTGTAAGCAAACCAAGAATAGTAGTTGAATCAACTTGAAGATTATGATGTTGATTCCAGTAGCAATGTACAAGATTTTGCGTCCATGACACATTGTCCACGCTATCATAAAGAAATTTTGCTCTGTGGACATAGCTACTTGGACAATTTTCAATTGACTGTTATGTTCTATGTGCTCCTATGATTTTGGGACAGTCAAGACAAAACGTAGATCCTTCACAGTGTACACACACATGGTTTTCGACAAAAATCAAAAAATTTTGAATTTGTAGAAGAACTAGATGAGAAATTTTTGATTTTGAATTTGTGTTTCATCTCAATATATTTGTCACACTTTTACCTTCACATAATCAACGAAAACAATTTATCCATCACATCTAGTCCATTTAATACATGTCCATCTTCTAGAGATTTGCTACTGTAACACTCTCTGGAACATCGATGCATAACCCGATCTCACCTAATGAACAAACTTGTTTTTCAATTACAAAATCGCGCAATCCCCAATTAATCGAGAATCTCAGCAAAACTTACGCCACCTTCTTCTCACGGCAACGACCTACGAACTTGCAATCCACAATCTGAAATCCAGTTCTTAGTCGCCATCCATATTGTCCTCATCTAAATCACTCTGCAATCAAAACCAGACACGAACTGATTTTCTCTTCCCAATTTTATATCCGCTGTCCAAACTCAGTAATCTGAACCATCACTAATAAACTAATAGTTGAAAGTGTTTATTTTGTAAGAAAAACTGCTCAAAGTGCCTTTGTGTGTAAATCAGTCTTAATTCTCTCAAAATTATTTTTAAAAAATTTATTATAATGACATCGAATAGTTTGTAACATTAAATGTAAGAAACAATCCAAAATTTTTTTATGATAACATTGAATATTAAAGTTTGTCAAATAGATTTAAGAAACAAAACTAGCATTCTATGTGAATGGAGTCGCATGCTGAAGATGATAGTAGTTTCAACCTTCTATGAATCTATGGCAACAATTGGGGCAAGTATAATATGTTGTCTGCCCTTCGTCCGCTGATCTTGTCTGCAAATAAGAAAACTCAAGATGAATACATTCTTTGACATGAAAGAGAAGACAAGAACTTGAAACACAGACTTCAAAAGCTGAAAGTTACCTGTCTGGTTGTGTATACAAGCTCAGGGTGCTGACATTTCTCGCACGCTTTTTTGATCTGCAAAGAGAATCATTAAAAACAAACGTCAGAGATTGAGAAAAAAACGTAATATGTTTTTGCTTTATTATTTTTTTTTGGTCATAAACCTTTGGTAGTTCAGCGTCTTCCTGCGTTTTTTCACCAAACAGAGATATTCCTAGTTCTCTTCTAATATCCTACAAAAATAAACAAAGATCATGAGTTGTATACCAACTCCACATTCGGATAATGTCTATATCACTTCAAAAGAGAAGGAAAACATCCAAGAAATGGGTTTGGCTGCACATGATGCAATGTTCTTGCAAGAATAACAAAAGCAATGTTCTTGCAAGAATAACAAAAGCAATGTTCATTTTCAGGGTTGAAAGTGATTACATAACAAGCAAGGGTTTGTGTGTGTTCACTTGCCAATAGTAGAATAACAATGGACAGAAAGAAATCAAGAGCAACATCTTTGCTACTCAGTGAAATAGAAATCAAATGAGATTGATTTACACACATCTTGTGAGTAATAGAAGACTATGATGCAGCAAAACTATACAACATAAATCAAATGCGATTGATTTACAAAGATCTTGTGAATAACATATAAAATTTATTTGATGCTGCAAAACTATCCAGACAAGAATCCACACAGCAAGATAAAGGAAAAAACATACCTCAGCAGAAACTGTGTAAGCTATTTCCTTGCCAATGATTTCTGAAAACAATGACAATCACAATAAGATTAACCAAACCAAGACACAAAACTATTCCATTTGATATAAAATATCAATTAAAAACGAATTTATGGATACCTTTTGCATTTCGTGTTGTTTGGCATAGTGGACATTCTGCAGACGTAGCGGATTTCAAGATGAGCATATTGTCCCACACAAGTTACAGAACAAGAAACCACTTTCCCGAGATTTCTCCGTTAGAGAACCTTTAATAGAAAGACGCAAAAAAGTAACATAACTCATCTCTACATCTATCAATTGCTTACAAAACCAAATTAATGGGAATAGAACTCAAGGGGGTAACAATGGATTTTACAGGAGAACGATTAGAATAATATTTAAAATAAGAACTAGAGACAAACCAACCAAAAATAAATCTTGTAATAGAGCTAGTAGTCTCTAAGAGTACAGAAACACAACCAAAGATGAAGTCCACAGTAGTCCTAATTGCTAATTTCTTTCAGTTTGGTGTTTTATTTAGATTTGATAACACTGAGGAACTTTGCAACAAGAGGCAGCTCAAGACATTTCCAAGAGTTGAGAAAAACAAGAAAATTAAACTCAGTGCTCCCAAGACTTACCAAGTAAATTTGGCAGATCAAATCAAACAGAAGTAAGAACACTACTCGATAAGAGTAACAAAAAAAACAAACACTTGCATCCATAAAGTGTCAAACATCAGTCAAAGCCTTTAAACCCAATACTGATAAAAGAACAGAAAAAAAAAAAAGGGTTAGCTTCCATTGGCTCATTTTTTCCATTTATAAGCTTAGAATCAAGGAAACCAAATGAAACCCGTGAAATACTCATTTCTTCATAAACACCAAAACCCCTCTTGGAAACAAGAACACAAGAATAGGCACAAAACAGCCCTTTTGTTATTATCCAGACTTATTTATAGACGAAGTGTTGACAGAAATGGCTAGATCCGTGATGGCTAGGAACTAAAACGACCTACGAATCCATAACCCATCTAAAACAAAGGTGCAGAAACCAAAAACAGATCATAAACATACAAATCCGCAATAAACACTCAAAAGACACAAAACATACAGATCCGCAATATCAACACAGAATCACAATGCTCTAATCATCTACATACACACATACATAGTTGTATGTTTATACAAGCAACATTAAGAAAAAAACGAGATATATTACCGTCGTTGCATCTCTTGAAGACGTAACGCTCCATCTGGTAATTGCAATTTTTGGTTCCAAGGTGAACTTCAGCCGCACACATCATTCTGATGTCAGCTTCCTTCTGGGAAAGCTGTCCAGAGCTAGCAGATAAGTTAGTCGCCATTCTGTTTCTCTTTTTTTTTTCTTCTGTTCCTTCTCCTTCTCCGGGACCTAATCGCCGAGATAAGCTTCTGCTTTGTAAATCACACGAGCGGCGAGGGGAAACTAAAGAGTTTAGAGGGAGACGGCAATTTATCAAGCAAAACCCTAATTCGCATATAATGTCTGTTTTACCCTCGTCTTTACCTCTCGTAAATACAGTTATTGTGGTTAATTTCTCGGAGCTTGTAATTTAACAATTTAACTGTTGATGAAATCGAACTTAACTGATAATCACTGGTTTAAAATTCCGGTTTGTTTTTCTTAAACCGACCTCCAAGTGTGCACAAACTTGTCAGCAAAAGATATTTCTTTGTCAGACTTCATTTTTTTCCTTTTGGTTACCTTAGAAATTAAAACCGGACTTATTGCTGAAATCTAATCTATTAAAACATAGATACTTTTTGTGTCAGGAAAAAAATAGATAAGGTTATATGTTTGATGGATAGCTATTCTACTTACCAAACATATTTTTTTAGTTCAATAAATTGAAAATTTCCAAAAAGATTTTGTTTGATTTTCTCGCCCCCGATCTGTTTCGTTCCGAGAAAATATCTGAAGGGATCATCAGAATAATTTCACCGTTGAGATTATCCAGAAAACAATCAAAATTGAAATCAAAGGTTACAAAGAGATTAAAGGAGATAGCGATGGTGAACGATTCTGATGGGTATCAACCGGTTTGATCAAAGAAACCAAATCTCCCAAGTACCAAAATGAACCGGTCAAAGAGAAAAGAAGAAACACGTTTATTGTTTCCTAAATTATAGGAGTTTTATTCCCCACATTTCCATTTCTCCAATTATGCAATTGTGTTTCCTAATTTCTAGGATCGTGAAAGATCAACTTGTTTTTCCTTTCGTATTTAAAGATCTCAAAGTGAAGAGAAGGGATTAGACTTGAAAATTGAAAAACAGTATTTATCTTAGTTTGTGTTAAACAAATTCTCTTAGCTTTAAAAAAAGACCATCATTAGCAATTGGTATCTGAGCGGTTCTTTCATCTTGTTGAAAGCATTCTTCACGAATCAACGTTCATCAAGACTATCCTTTTCTTTCTTTCTTTTTTCATTCAAAACCCCAATCTACATCATTCACACACACACAAAAAAAAAAAAAAAATTGGTTGTGGCTCAAATCGAGAGCGAGAATCCATGGAGCTTTTCAACGAGATCTATGGAGCTCCAATCTTCGATGTCAGGATTTTTCACCCACAAAGGTATTTCAGGGAACTTTTTGTTATAGTCTCTGAATCTAACTCCACCAGCCATTCCATATTCAGGAGCAGGTAGTCCAAAGTCTGCCTGTGCAGACTCAACCTCATCCTCTGGCTTAGCCTCCTCAGGCTCCCTGTAGAAGAACATATCGACCTGTACAGCACAACATATGAACAAGTCACTCACCAAGCATGAACAGTAGGAAATGAATTGACAACTTCATGCCGCCAACACAATCAAAACTCTTCTATACTGGACAATGTGCAACAAGACAAAGAGTAGAAATTCCTCTTACCATGACATCCCACTTCTGTTGAGGGGGATGGTTCAACGCATCTGAAGAACCATGCGAGCAAGAAGCCAGAAAAGGCAACCAATGCTGTGCTTTCCCTTGTTGTTGGCAGGGATACCGATGTCAACAAACCTCATGGGAGTGTCTGTGTCACAGAAAGCAATGATGGGAATGTTTCCCAAAGCACCTTCCTTGATGGGCTGCAACACACAAGATGTTAATCCAAGACAAGACATAACATAACCATCAATTGTATAAGGAAAAAGACTCATCGAGTTTACCAGGTGGTCCGTACGGAGATTTGTAAGAATCAGCAGCCTGAGCTCGCTGAATGAGGTTTGCATTTGATTGGTGAATGTACCAGGAGTGTGCCTTCCAACAATGGCATTGGCTCCTGTGTACTGAGCGAACTTCAGGACAGCTCTCTAACCATAGGGCCTAGTTGACTGAACAATGATGTCTTGTGGGTTCTCAATAGCAACGATAACTCGAGCAGCCATCTGCAGCTTGTCCCATGTTTTGCCGAGGTTAATTATGTAAATACTTGAGAAGGGAAAAAAAACTTCAAAAATTGACGTGCAATTCTATGCATTTAGCAGTGTTGAGGAAAAAAGGGATCAGAAAGTAAGACCATATACAGCAGAAGAGTTCAAGGCAGATAAAATCAAACAGAAAATTGACGTGCAATTCTATGCATTCAGTACTGATAAAAGAACAGAAAAAAAGAGGAACTCTCCTTTGCTTGATCGGTGATGCGGCTAAACTCTACTTTGGAGATAAAAATGTGAGGAACTAAAACGACCTACGAATCCACAACCCATCTAAAACAAAGGTGCAGAAACCAAAAACAGATCATAAACATACAAATCCGCAATAAACACTCAAAAGACACAAAACATACAGATCCGCAATATCAACACAGAATCACAATGCTCTAATCATCTACATACACACATACATAGTTGTATGTTTATACAAGCAACATTAAGAAAAAAACGAGATATATTACCGTCGTTGCATCTCTTGAAGACGTAACGCTCCATCTGGTAATTGCAATTTTTGGTTCCAAGGTGAACTTCAGCCGCACACATCATTCTGATGTCAGCTTCCTTCTGGGAAAGCTGTCCAGAGCTAGCAGATAAGTTAGTCGCCATTCTGTTTCTCTTTTTTTTTTCTTCTGTTCCTTCTCCTTCTCCGGGACCTAATCGCCGAGATAAGCTTCTGCTTTGTAAATCACACGAGCGGCGAGGGGAAACTAAAGAGTTTAGAGGGAGACGGCAATTTATCAAGCAAAACCCTAATTTGCATATAATGTCTGTTTTACCCTCGTCTTTACCCCTCGTAAATACAGTTACTGTGGTTAATTTCTCGGAGCTTGAAGTTTAACAATTTAACTGGATGAAATCGAACTTAACCAATAATCATTGGTTTAAAATTCTGGTTTGTTTTTCTTAAACCGACCTCCAAATGTGCACAAACTTGTCAGCAAAAGATCTCTTTCTTTCTGACTTCATTTTTTTCCCTTCTTTTTTTTTAGTATTGATCTCATATGTCCCTAAATCTCAAAAGTCATTAAAACAGATTTTGAAATCTCTTATATCCTCATTTAATCTCTATACCCCTAATTCATTAATGAAATGTGTTCTGACTAAAAAGTCATCACCTTCTTTGATTTTGAAAAACAAAAATCGAAAAAGAAAAAAAAAACAGCTCCTCGTTGCGACGCACTCCGCGACTCACTCCTCCAGAGCTCGATCTCCATCGCCGCTAGAGTGAGCCCTCTCACCGCCGTTTCCTCCGCCGCCGAGCTCTCCATCGCCGCCGTTTCTTCGCCTCTCTGTAGCTGCATCGAGCTTCAAATTCCAGGTTTGTTATTCAAGTAGATGATTTTTGATTTGTAAATTGAGGGATTGAATTGAATTTGATATGGTATGCGCATTGGGTGTTTTATCATGGTTTCTGGGTCGATTATGACTTTAAATTGGTATGAAATAGATTAATGTGGTTGA
Source organism: Eutrema heterophyllum (assembly GCA_002933915.1). Lineage (NCBI taxonomy): Eukaryota > Viridiplantae > Streptophyta > Magnoliopsida > Brassicales > Brassicaceae > Eutrema > Eutrema heterophyllum. The sequence goes on from PKMM01057010.1 coordinate 122,825, forward strand.
ACAGGTAAGCAGATTAGAACCCGAAACCATCCATTTTGAGTTCTTGATATAGGAGAACTGGGTAAAACTGGTATTACTGATAAATGTAGTATAACTAGTAAAACTGGTATTACTGATAAATGTAGTATAACTAGTAAAACTGGTATTACTGATAAATGTAGCATAACTAGTAAAACTAGTATTACTGATTGAGTTTTTTTGTATTGTCTTGGCAGTATACAATGAGCAACAAGGTCAGCATACATTTTAAATGTCAAGATCACATGTATAGTTTAATGTTGAAGACATCAGTGGAGGAGATAACTTTGTCGATGATAGAAGCTAGGATATACAAGAAACTTGCGTTAGATGAAAGTAAGGTCAAATTGAAATTGAGTTACATTCCACTGCTGGTGGGTTGTGAGGAACAGTTTACTATTTCTGATGATGAGGATCTGTGTGTTTATCTAACGTTCATTGATAAAGAGAATCGTAGATGTATTTTGTTTGTGGAGGTCATCACTATAGCGGAATTGCCCGTGCAACTGTCGATAGCGAGCAAAAGTTCTTTTGGTATGAACTATGAAGAGTTGCATTCAAATGATGATGATGATGATACTAAAGAGGATGATGATGATACTAAAGAGGATGATGATGATAATACTAAAAAGGATGATGATGATACTAAAGAGGATGATTCGGATACTAAAGAGGATGATTCGGATATGCGTGTAGAATCTAGTCAGTTTATAGAAGCATGGGAAGACGGTTTGGGTGTGAGTGTACATCAAGAATTTCCAAATAAGCAGGCATTGCAAGAGGTGGTGGATAGAGCCGCATTTGTTAACAAAGTCGGATAAGGTGCGTTTAGTGCTAAAATGTCGTCAAGAAAGCTGTAAATGGCGTTTACGGGCTGCAAGGATTCCAAAGACAAATACCTTCTCGATTAGAAGGTACACCAAGATGCATACATGCTCTCTGGCTAGTCAGAGTACAAGCAACATGAAGAGGAAAGGCACACCACAATTAGTTGCATCTCTTTTGCATGATGTTTTTCCAGGTCAAATGGAAACTCCAACTCCTACCAGTATCATTGGTCTTGTTCAGACAGAATTTGGTGTGAAGATATCATACTCCACAGCGTTGAGAGGGAAAAAGCAAGTTGTTTGTGATTTGCGTGGTAGCCCGGAAGAAAGCTACAAGATGATGTTTTGTTATTTGTACATGTTAGAGAAAGTCAATCCTAGTACAATAACAAGTGTGAAATTGGATGAGAAGGAAAAATTCAAGTACCTTTTCATAACTTTGGGAGCTAGCATTGAAGGGTTTCAAGTCATGAGGAAAGTGATAATTGTGAATTGTCTATTTGGTTTTAAACCGATTTATCTATTATTTGATTACATTTTAATATTGTGATGTACTTTGAAAGTAAGATAGTTGGAAATGTCATATTTTTCATATTCCACAACAAACTCAATTATATATCTGATCTTGTAAAAAAAGAGTTTGAAAGACATACTCTTCTTAATATATTTATATTAAACAAGATTGTTAGACTAATTCAAAATGCAATTGTTGAAAAAAAATCAAATTCAATTATATAAAATAAACCGAGGCCACATTTCATTTGTTAGCTTTAAGCCTCCAAAACTTTCAGGACGGCAATGTTCTTCGATAATAAGCTCTTTGTGGCATATAAATATCCGGTCCAATGAGACGAAGCTTGTCTTCAAACTTGAAGTCGGCATATTGGTTACTGAATTATTGAGCCTTAACCCACAAGCATTCATGCAAAGGCAATCCTTGCACTGTAAATCATGGCCTTCGACTGCATTAAGTTGAGAAACGTGAAAGATTGGATGTATTTTTGAAGTATCATGGAGTTTCAGCCTATAAACCACTTTGCCAATGCGTTCAAAGACTACAAAAGGCCCATAAAATCTTGTTGCCAGCTTCTGGCATATGCGTTTTATCACAGATTGTTGTCTATACGGCCATAGCTTCAAAAAGACCATAGAACCAACTTCAAACTGCACATCCATCCTATTGTTACGGGCATTGCTCTTCACTATGTTCTGAGCTCGAATAAAAAATGCTTTTATCTGCTCCAACATATCATCTCTGGTCCTCAACATCACTTCTAAATCAAAGTTCTCTGTTGCACCTTCCTCAAACCTTAATATAGTAGGAGTAGCTTGTAAGGCTGTGTGGTATGAAGTATTACAAAAATACTCAGCCCAAGGGAGGTATTTAAACCAAGTCTTCGGATGAGAAGATGTAAAGCAACACATATAAGTTTCAAGGTAACGGTTCAACACTTTTGTTTGACCGTCTGATTGCGGATGAAATGCAGAATTAAACTTCAGTTTGGTCCCATATAAACGGAATCCCTCTTTCCAAAAGGAGCTCAAGAATATCATATCTCTATCTGACACAATGGAAGATATATACCCATCCAACTTGACCACTTCTTTGACGAATAGAAGCAACATCGGATGTTGTAAATGGATGCTTCATACCAATAAAGTGACCATACTTACTCAGTCGATTGATTACCACAAAATGACATTAATTACCACAAAATGACATTAATACCGAAAGATGAAGGCAAGCCCTCAATGAAATCTATTCTGATATTCTGCCAGATTTGAGATGGGATTGGTAATGGTTGAAGTAAACCAACATGATATAAGGTATAATATTTATGGCTCTGGCATACACCATATTTAACAACATATTTCTGAACCATCATACATACGCATATTCTTCCAATGAAATATTGTATGAATTCTCTTGAGTGTCCTCCAAACTCGAAAGTGACTCCATGTTAATCCATCATTAAACTCATTGAATATTAAGGGAATAAACCTCGAAGTAGAAGATATTACCAATCGCCTCTTATACCACAACCTTCCATCGGCTATGCTATAACCTTATTTTATAGATTCACCAGTTAACAATTTCTCTTTTAAAGATGTGATGGAAGCATCCTGCCCAACCTCGTCATATAAGTCCTGCATTTGAATCACTTGAGGGATTGTAATGGCCAACAATTGAGAACCCACATTCTTCAAATCTGCATCATACGTGATAGACCATCCGCAGCCTTATTATCGATTCAAGGCTTGTAAATGATATCAAACTGATAACCCAATGATACCAAAAAGGATGTTAGGGTGATAGTGGGTGAAAGATCCAGAATCGCAACAAATATCGCAACATGTCCACTTTTGCACATGGATTAGATTCACTTTTGCACATGTGTTATTGTCATGACAAGAGACCTAGTTTTTTTTAATCTCGTTAACTGAAATGAAGACTGAAAAGAAGATAGAATCAAAGTTGCAAATTAGCGGTGGACATTTCGGTTTAATTTATGTTTCAGTTTGGGTTCGGTTAGGTTCGGTTAGGTTAGATCGGATTAAATAAAAAATCCAACTGAACTCAACCGAAATTAGTTTGGTTCGGTTTGGTTTATATTTGGTTCGGTTTGGTTTAGTTTAGTTTGGTTTTAATTCAGTTTAAAAACAAATCACTTATGAAACAAATCAATTAGGAGACGTAGATGGAGACTCGGAGAAGAGAGGAAGGAGAATATGAAAAGCTTCTTTTAGGTGGCTTAGCTAGGTTAAATCTTAAGATCATTTATATATATATATATATATATATATAATTATTAATTAATTGATCTATAGAAAAAGGAAAAAAATCAAACGTGAGATTTAGAATTACACAAATTTGAGTATTAGTTAATAATAGTTAATATAATTAATTAGATATTATAATAAACACATTGATTTATCGATTCAGTTTGGTTTAAAACCGAACCAAACCGAACCATTCGGGTTGAGAAGAAATAGAACCAAATGATTGGGTATTAACTCTGGTTTGGTTTGGGTCAGTTTGAGTTCGAGTTCGGTTCGGTTATCAGTTAAAATGCCCACCCCTACTGCAAATAAAGTTATAACACTAATCTGGTTAATAAAACTTGCACGTTGGACGACGCTGCAAATTCAACAAGTTTTAGTTCGTTGATGACTTTAATTTGCCTATATGTTCGCAGTTTGTAATGATGTAAAGAGTAATTGGTGTTGAGAATAGCTAAGTTTTTTCACATTTTAGGATGAGACAAACTCTAGATGAAAACTCACTCGATGGAAAAACAGAAATGGTTTTGTTGATTAAGTAATGCGACAGATTTCACCAAATCCACTTTTGTTTAATGTAATCATTTGACTAATTTTCCTTTTTCTAAAAAAAAATGGTTTAGATTAATTAATAATAAAACATTCGTGGCAGTTAAACACGAAAACAGAACAGAGACACGCAGCAACCGAAGTTTGAAAAACTCAAAAGAAATTCGAAATAACTTATTTTATTGTCTGAAACAAAAACTTTTAAAGAAAAAAAAGTGACAAAAAAATAAATAAATAAATAATAACACATTATTTCCACCAAAGCCACAATTTTTTTCACGGTTTTTGCTTTTCAGTAAAGCTAATGCTTACGACTCTATCAAACCTCACTTTTTCTTCTTCTTCTTCTGCTCAAAACCAATCTTCTTCTTCTTCCTCTTCTTCCTCTTCTTCCTTCTATTAACCGACAAGACAACCTCGATTCCAACACAAACATTAGTTTGATCCAACAATCGAACTCGTGTAAAGGTTCTTTAGTCATCGCTGTCTTGTTCTATTGAAATTCGTACCCGAAATTTCCGGCATTGTTCTCGGATTATAGATTTTTTTCCCCGGAAGTGTTTTGTGTTTCTGATTTTAGATTTCATTTTCCTAAAATTTACTCACAATTTCTATTGTTCGTTGGATTTTGTTACTAAATTGGTATTTGGTAGTAGTTGCTAGCAACTCTTTTGTTTTGGTAATCTAGGGTTTTGACTTCCTTCAACTGTTTATCTAATTTGCTTAAACGTATGTGGAATCTATTGTTATCTCCAAATTCGCATTGTTTTGTTTGCTTAGCTTAAACATTTGGAGGAGGTGAGCAAAATTGCCATTATTTTTTTCTTTTTTCTTTTTCGGATTTTAGATTTTCTTGGATATTCTCGGACAGATCTGTGAATCCCTGGCATTCTGTCTTTTCAATTTTAATCTTTGATTTCTAAGCATTTACCCGTTGTGTTGATATATACAGACAAAATGACGAGGGTTACACGCGATTTCCGGGATTCATTACACAGAGATGTTGTTCCAGCAGTATCAGCAGATGTGAAATTTGCTTCAAGTAGATTTCCTAATTATAAAATTGGGGCTAATGATCAGATATTTGATGTGAAAGATGACCCTAAAGTGCTTTCAATGAAAGAGGTTGTTGCGCGTGAGACAGCGCAGCTTTTGGACCAGCAAAAGCGTATGTCTGTTCGTGACCTCGCCAATAAATTCGAGAAAGGGTTGGCTGCAGCTGCTAAGCTATCCGAGGAGGTCTGATATGTCCTAAAATCATATGTTTGATATCTTCTTTTCGACTTTGTTTCTATGTTGGTTCTTATATGCCTCATTCTTTTTCTTATTCTGTTTAACTATGAATGGAGTTTAGAAGCTTCTCAATTTCTCTGGAGTTAAGTAAGACTTGTTGTTCGTTTGTTAGGTTTTGAAATAATGGCGACAAAAGTTCTATCTTTTGTTGGATTCACATAGATTAAATGCGTCTCTGCCTTGTAACTAGCTAGTCAAACTTTGGTGACAAATGAGTTGGTTTTGCATGTTTATCTGAGATGTTTTTTTGATAACCTTATGTTTATCTGTTTCCTAATTAGGATCTACAAATGTGACTTTTAATCTATGATAAACCTTTCTTTTTAAGAACCAAAATATGATTTTGGTATAAATACAGATTAGGAAGGCAAGTATAAGTCGCTCAAGAGAAGATATGTTGATTGAAAGAATATATAAAGCTAATTTGGTTGGGAATGAATGCAGGCAAAACTAAAAGAAGCAACTTCTTTGGAGAAACATGTTCTTCTAAAGAAACTTCGAGATGCACTGGAGTCTCTAAGAGGACGTGTGGCAGGTAGAAACAAGGATGATGTAGAGGAAGCCATTGCCATGGTTAGTCTTTTATAGTCATTCCCTCGTTTAAAAGAATTGCACTCCTGCAATCTGACTCTTAGTTCTTTCAGCCATCATATATAGCTCGGGCACGTGTGTTGACATAGCCACTAGCGTTTCTGAAAAGCGAAATGTGTTTTTTCCCTTTTGATATTGCTTCTTAAATTGTCTCGCAAACCCACCACCGCATGTTTTCATCTTCCTCTATATCTTAAGTATGTTTGGAAATTGTGGTCTCTGCTAGGTGGAAGCTCTAGCTGTTCAGTTGACTCAGCGAGAAGGAGAGCTGTTCATAGAAAAAGCGGAAGTGAAGAAGCTGGCGACTTTTTTGAAGCAGGTAAAGCATGCTCTTTGAGACGGTGTCGGATTTTCATTTCTCGTCTCTCTTGAGGTGAATAGTTAGGAGATGTCTATGTCATTTTCACCTGAAACAACGAGGTCTTCTGAAATAGCAAATATGTTTTCGTTCAATGCTTAATACCGTGTAGTGTTTGTTAGTCCTTCAAGTATCCAGATGATGGAGAGAGATTTGTCCCTTTTGTTTTCATTTTAGTAGTTTATCATGTATTACTTTTGATAAAGAACTATGATGTACTTCCTTACAGACATTATCTTTCGGTTCCAATTCTCAATTTATATTCTAATCTTTTATGGGATATGAAGTTCTTTGGTTTCTCATCTGTGTTCTTCTTCTGTTGTCCGTTGTAAATTAGTCCTTACCATTTGGTCTGGCTTCAAAAGTATGCATATGTGTTCTTTCTTGCTGATTAGTGGTAACATTCCTTAATTAGGCCTCAGAGGATGCTAAGAAACTTGTCGAAGAGGAAAGAGCTTTTGCACGTGCTGAGATTGAAAGTGCAAGAGCAGCTGTAGAAAGAGTGGAAGAAGCCCTGCGAGAACATGAACAGATGTCTCGAGCCTCTGGGAAGCAGGTACGTAGTGATATCAGGCTTCCTTCTATCATAATTTAGTACTGGTCATATGGTTATAATGTTGATTCGTGTGCCATTGAAGATATCTCCAGCTTACGCTGATTTCAATTTTGCACATGTAAACAAGGTTGTTGCTCTATTGTCTTGTCCAGTATATGTAAACATAGTATTGTTAATAATTTTATGTCAGGACATGGAAGATTTAATGAAGGAAGTTCAAGAAGCTAGGCGGATTAAAATGCTTCATCAGCCAAGCAAGGTGGGTAAATGAAAGGTGGTTTAATTGTAGGAGTAAAATAGCTTGATTTGTCTGCCTAAGTCGATGCTTCTTTAGTATCTTATGTTGTTTTTGATAGGTCAAATCATGTGCTTTGTTTTAGGTAATGGACATGGAATATGAGCTTCGAGCACTGAGGAATCAGCTTGCAGAGAAATCTAAACATTTTCTTCAACTACAAAAGAAGGTTATTTGAAAATGAACACATTTCTGATTTTCATGGGGTTGACAAATAGATGGATTCTGATACTTGATCACACTTCTCTATATTTCAGCTTGCAGTGTGCAGAAAGAGCGAGGACAATATATCGCTTTTATACGAAATAGATGGCACTGAAGCTTTAGGTTCTTGTTTGCGGGTCAGACCTTGCTCTAATGATGCTCCTGATCTTTCAAAGTGTACGATGCAATGGTACCGTTCATCTTCCGATGACAGCAAGAAGGAGCTTATATCAGGTCCTCTCACCTTCCACATTTTTTTTCTTTCTTTGATTGAATTGTCTAAATATTTTGTCCATAGAATATATGGTTTCATAAATAGGTGAGCTTTTCCTAATTGAATATACATTTTAAAAGGCTCTGGTTCTGTCCTGAAAGCTTGTCAATTACAAACTAGATCTTACATCTAATGATTTCGGATTCAGGAATGATATATCTCAAATCGCTGGTGTAATTAGAGCCAAATCAAGTTGGAGGTTGTTCTCCTCATTGAGGAAAAATATTTCCTTAACATATTCCTATCTCAGGTGCCACAAAATCAGTATACGCTCCTGAGCCTTTTGACGTTGGACGAGCCTTGCATGCTGATATCATTTACGATGGCCATACGCTTTCATTATCCACAGTGGGAAAGATTGATCCAGGTTCGTTGTTCCTTGGAAATGGTTATTTTTTATGTTGCGATGATCAAATGCTTCATGTAGGTTGTGTTGCGTAGTAGCTGTTCTAGTTAGATTCATGGTTACCACTACTTACCCTACAAAAAAAATAAGAAACTATATTGACTTAACCATACATTACTCAATCATGAAAAAGTTGACTATAACAATTTAATGACAATGGTACTGCTTTCATCATTACTCGATAAAAAGCAAACTTAAAAAAAGTCCTGATTTGGTGCAGCTGCTGGATTGGGTTGCTACGTGGAGGCATTAGTACGGAAACACGATGTTGATTTCAATGTAAGCCTTCTCTCACGCTAATGATATACCGTATCTAGGATGGATTGGAACTAGTAGTTGTTTTAAAGAATATATATCATAGGTATATGTATTATAGCAGCTTTAGAAGTCATTCCGCTTGTTGTAATTGACAGGTAGTTGTGACTCAGATGAGTGGGGAAGACCACACATCAGAATCTATCCACTTGTTTCACGTTGGTAAAATGAGGATAAAACTTTGCAAAGGAAAGACAGTGATAGCAAAAGAGTATTACTCTAGCGCAATGCAGGTAAGCGATGCTCGTTTCTACTCTTTTTTCGCCCTTAAAGCATCATCTGTTTAGACACCTTAAAAGTCATAATCTTTTGATCATATTGAATAGCTATGTGGAGTGAGAGGAGGTGGAAACGCAGCTCCTCAGGCAGTTTATTGGCAGGCGAAGAAAGGACTGTCCTTTGTGGTAGCTTTCGAGTCTGAGAGAGAAAGAAACGCTGCGATCATGCTTGCACGCAGATTCGCTTGTGATTGCAATGTAAGTAGTTATCAACAAAGATGGAGTTAGAAACTGTATGCTTTTGTGGAAAGAGGTGTTGGATTTTGAGTATGAAACTGATTGATGTGTTGCAGGTGACGCTTGCCGGCCCAGACGACAGAACAGAGACGGGTCTTAACTAAGTATCCGTAAGAGGTGTTTGTTTTGTAGTTTATAATAGGGTTTAGACATTTGTTTGAATTGCAGTTTCTTTGTCTGTTGTGTGTAAAAAAAGAAAGAATCAGTGAAGATGTTGAATATCTATATAACGGGGTGGTTTGTTTCTTATTCATTTGTTTTGTGGCGTATCTTACTTGATTGAACACACTTGACGAATATAACGGATGTGTTTTTACTAAAAATGTTTAAATTTTGATAGTGTGAATTTTTAGAATACATGACTTTCTCTATATAGAAGATCAGAAATGGGTTTATAAGAGAGTTAATAATGAAAGAAGTATGAAAAACAAAATTGTTTTGATTCACATTTACTTATTTCAAAAACAGTTTTGTGAGAGAAGAAACAACAAAAACTAGGACAAAATTTATATGATCTACAATTACGCACAACGCACTTGTTATATGATCTAAATATCTTTTCCTTATTCTGCCCAAAAATAATCACAATTTTTTTATTATTATTTTTTTCAACATTTCACAATTTTTGTTTTGTTTATTTTCTTTTTATAAAAAAACAATTTCACAATTTGTTTTTGCACTATGAAATATTTATTTTTTTCTATATTTTGATACCCATTTTATAATATTTTACTTATATGTGGTTCGAACATATTAATAAAACGCATGTGTATCTATATAGATGCGTACACGTGTACCACATGCACATGAATAGACGGATTCCCGAGGAGCTCAAATCGTCAGGTTTCCGTCGGAAATCGCTCGGAAATTACCGATTTAACTTCGTCGAAAATTCCGTCGGAAATCGCATAGTTTTCTTGGAGTGTCTTTGGAATCTTTCTCGCATGAATATAGTATAGTACGATTCAGACTATTTGTATGAAGTAAAATTATTGTAAATAGTATAGTATGACACGCTATATGGACTTATTCATCATTAATTATACTATTTTATTATGTATCTATAGAGTGTTGTGTTCTTCATTAGTAACACTATTCACATATTTAAAAATTTTGTGTCCGTTTTTCAAAATTTAAACCATGGTATATAGACAAAAGATATGTTTTTAAGTACTATTTTAAGATTTAATCGATTTTTAATGTAAAATTAACAAAATGAACAAAGTCAAATGGGATAAATCACTTTCTCTCTCTTATCTCTCTTTCCCTCTCCCACGTTGAATTGGGGGTATTAGTGAAATTTTTTTCTTTGGTTATTGAGTTAATTGTCAGATTATCATGGCTATAAGCTTAATTGAGTGTCCCAATATGGCTATACACCTAATTCACCCAATAATATTCTCTATAGCGATGGCTTATGTTTTTTTTTTCGGCCAGCTTATGTATATCTTGAAAAAAAAAAATTATTTCAATTTTTATATTTTTTCTTTATCAATGCTCCAATTTGATCCCATCGTAAAATCTAATATATGAACAAAAAGTTGACATATTCTTAATACGTTTTCTTTGGTGAACGAGCTCTTCATGATCCACTGCATATAAGAATTATATTTGGTTATTATAGTAAATAATTGTAGAAATATTCACAAAATTCTTTTTTTTTCTTTTGATAAGCAATACTCATTTGAAACTTTCCCACGTGATATAATATATTTTCAAGAAAATAACGCTGCACTTTGCGCTTTAGCTGTTCACTTCGGTTGTGCGCCCTACGTTCACTACACTTGCGCTTGTTCATCGGGGATTGACGGGTGTGATCCGGTTTCTAGTTAGAAATCTGTTTCCCTCCCCCGAACCCCCTAACCTCCTTTTGAGGGAATGAGAATCGTAGGGATCATTTCCCGGAAGAGAATTTGGTGAACTCTTCATGATCCACTGCATATAAGAATTATATTTGGTTATTATAATAAATAATTGCAGTAATATTCACAAAATTCTTTTCTTTTTTTGTTGATAAAGAAATATTCACAAAATTTCACCAAGTTTTTTAATCATATATAGCTCTAAACTTGATAGATTTCAAACTTGTGTTTTGTTTAACATCGTCACATTTTGTTAATTTTTTTAACACTACAAGAAAATATACCGATTCCCGACGGGATTTCCGACGGAAAAAAACCGGTCAGAAATTCCCGACCGATTTCCGATGAAATACCGAGGAAAAAAATCCCATCTTGAATTGGTCGGAATTTCCCGACCACTTTTTAGTCGTCGGAATTCTCGACCGATTTCCGACGATATAGAGACCGATTTAATATTGTCGGAAATCGGTCGGGAATTCCGATTTAATATTTTTTACAAACAGAAAATAAACGTGTTGCTATACATTTAAAACATGTGTTCTCACCCCGTCGGTAATCGGTCGGGACTTCCCGACGAATTCCCGACCATTTGTGGTTTCGAAACCTCAAATGGTAAAAATTTGATTACGTTTATGATTGCTAGGGTTAGATATTGAAAGAATTCAATGTTAAAATATCTTAAAATCACTCTTTTTGAGCTTTTAATCAAAATCCGACAAGAAACCAATAAATGTGAGTATAAGTTATATGTATCGTTATGAAAGGTTACACTCGTTCTCGAGTCGATTCATATAAATCGTCATATGATCCATTTTATGTTTACCTATTAAGTTAGTTGTTAGGAAATAAGATTAGTAGATGTTTCTTAAACCCTATATGGTTTTTAAATTTAGCATTGCATACCTAAACCCTATATGGTCGGAAATTAGTCGGAAATCCCGACCAATTTCCGACGGGATTTATAAATGATATTTTTACACTTAGCATTTTTCGGAAAATCTTCATATATGGTTGGAAATTGGTCGGAAATCCCGATCAATTTCCGACAAGATTTATAAATCGAGTCAGATGAAAGCCTTCCCGATGGATTAGCTTGGAAGCTCTTGATGAAAGTCATGCAAAATTGAGTTAGCTTTCCAACTCGAGTAGATTTTTGTAATTCCGATTAGCGGTTCAGGAGATACGGGCGATTTATTGAAGATATGTCACTGTCGGAAAATGCAGAGCCAGTCCAAAGTAGCTGAAAGATCATGTCGGATGGAAGCCTTCCCGTGCCCAGTTTAATCTCAAATTTTGCAGGCAAATTGGAAATTGAGTTATCTTTCCAATGAGAGTTGTTTCAGTTCATTCCTAGTAATATTCCAGGAGTTATCGCCGAGTTAGTGGACACATATCAGCTCATTCCTCGTAATATTAAATGATATTTTTACACTTAGCATTTTACGGAAAATCTTCATATATGGTCGGAAATTAGTCAGAAATCCCGACCAATTTCCGACTGGATTTATAAATGATATTTTTACACTTGGCATTTTACACTTAGCATTTTTCGGAAAATCTTCATATATGGTCGGAAATCCCGACCAATTTCCGACGGGATTTATAAATGATATTTTCACACTTGGCATTTTACACTTAGCATTTTTCAGAAAATCTTCATATATGGTCGGAAATTGGTTGGAAATCCCGACAATATCCGACCATTTGGAGTTTCGAAACCTCAAACGGCAAAAATTTGATTAGGGTTATGTTTGCTAGGGTTATATATGATATTTTGAAAGAATTCAATGTTCAACTATCTTAAGAATCACTATTTTTGAGCATCTAATCAAAACCCTATAAGAAACCGAAAAGTGTAAGTATAAGTTCTATGTTTCGTTAAGAAAAGTTAAACTCGTTCTCCTATCGATTCATAAAAATCGTCATATACTTTATTTTATGTTTACCTTGCCAGATAGTTGTTAGACATAAGATGTTTAGATGTTTATTAAACCCTATACGGTATGGAATTTCAGGATTTCATACCCTAAACCCTATATGGTCGGAAATCGGTCGGAAATTCCCGACCGATTTCCGACGGGTATTAAATTATTCGACACTATCAAATAACATGCAATTTTTTTATATCCGTCGGAAATTGGTTGGAAATTCTGACCGATTTCCGACGAATCTAAACAAAAACCGGGAAATAGACCGCCAAACGAAATATTTTGACTCGGTTTATTAAAAATATCCGACCGTTTCTCGACCGAATGGGTTGGCCGGGAATCGATTTCATTAAATCGAATCTGCTTCTTCTTCTTCCTCATTTCGTTTCATCTTCTTTTCTCTCTTAGATCTCTTCTCTCCTTCTCTCTCGTCGCCGCCGTACCCTCATCGCCGGAGTCCCCTCGTCGCCGCCGTCCCCATGTAAGCACTCTTCTCTCTTATCTTCTTCCTCTTCTCTTCTCCTTGCTAATTTCTTCTCTTCTTTCTTAGGTCGCCGGAGCCGCCGTCGGATCTTCGCCGGAATCGCTTCAACGCCGCCGCCGTCTTCCCTCACCATGTAAGCTTCTTTCAAATTGATTTTGTTAAATTTGTTAGGTTTGTTAGATTTGTTAGATTTTAGGTTAGATTGTTGGTTAAATATCAAATATTAGGTTGTTAGATAATGGTTAGATTAGGTTGTGTTGAAGTTGAATGGTTGTAGATTTTGTGTTTGAATATTTTAGAAAACATTCATGAAAATATTTTTGTGTTAATTCAAAAATAGTTTTATGTATTTCACAAGTGATTTTAATTTTTTTTAGAATAGTAGAACATTTTTTGCATTTTACCAGTGATTTTAAATATTTATACAAGTGATTTTAAATGATTTTTTCCATTTTACATGTGATTTTAAATTTTATAAGTGATTTTAATTTTTAAGAATAGTAGTACATTTTTATGTATTTTACAAGTGATTTTTTTAATTTTAATGATATAGCTCCCGTTTTTTGGAATAAAAAAACAAATTCCGAATTTTCATAATTTTTTTCTGTTTTTTGGTAATATTTTTAGTATTTTTTACATTTGTTATAATTTTAACAACTAACAAATTTTGCGGTTTTTTTCTAGGTCATACGAGGGTTTCGATAACATTTGTCGTGGTGGTTTGTCTCGAAGCACGCAGCCACATCAACAGAGCGGTTCGCCAACGGGGACCCCTAGTCCAAGACAAAGTTCGGGGCTTTCTCATGTTCCGGGGTGGGACTTCCACATCGCTGGCATGTCGGATTGGATGAAAGTGAAGTTCTCGAATTTCTCAGGAACGGGAAGTGGAAGAAGGGGAAACTCTAGAACGGGATCGGGAAATTAATTTCAATGTTTTTGTAATTTGAAAACAAATTTATTTTATTTCAAAATTATTATTAAATATGCACAATTTAATTTCAAAACAATTATTATATTTAATTTTAATTTTCTTTTTCGAATTATTAATTTAATTTAATTTGATAAAGAAATCATTATTTTTAAAGAATTTTTAAAATACTGTTTTTTAATACCCGTCGGGAATTGGTCTGAAATTCACCGGTCGGAAATCGGTCGGGAAATGTCCGACGACTATTACCATCAGGAATTGGTTGATATTTTAGTCCCGTCGGTAAATCGTCGAGAATTTCCCGACTATTGATATATGTCGGAATCCGGTCGGGAATAACGGTAGTCGGAAATTCCCGATCGATTCCCGACCGTTTTTTGATTTCCGACGCGATAGTCCCGACGGAACAAATCGGTCGGAAATTCGTCCGAAAACCCGTTTCCAGATGGTTTCCCAACCGATATGGCCGTCGGGAATCGGCTGATTTCTTGTAGTGTAATATTATATACTCACGTAGAATTTTTATTTAAAACGACATTAGTTAATTATATAACGACTAACAGTAGCATGTAGCAGATAAAGTAACTATTAAAAGAATGAGTTATTTATATCTTGTTGTTGAACTGTATCAACAATCAAAGATATGAGAATCATACTCAACATCCCTTCGATATGCATTTCAATAGGGGTGAGACTTATTATCCGGAATCCGAGATCTGATCTGGGATCTGTTTAGATCCGATCCGAAAAAACGGATATTCGGAGGGGCTGGATCTGGATCTGGATAGTAAAATCTCGGATCCGGTTCCTTTAAATATATTAAAATAATATTTTATTAATAAAATATTAAATATATTGAGATTTTATATATTAAAAATTAAAATTTTTTTTTTTNATAATTTTTTTTTTAATTTATCATTATTTTATTTTTTTTTTTAATTTAATTTTTTGTTTATTTTGTTCGGATCCGGATATCTTAATTTCTGGGCGGATATCCGGGAACAACGGATCCGGATCCGGATCCGGATATCCGGGAGCAACGGATCCGAATCCAGATCCGGATATCCTGAAATTCCCGGATATCCGGATCCGGCCCACCCCTATATTTCAAGGTCTTTCCCAGACTGGAGTATTAACATACAACCACGTTAGCTTTTTCTATATGCCTTCCAATCAAATATTTCATATCAACTACTAAATATACGGTAAAAACAGTAGAAACAAAAAAATATCAAAAAGTCTCTTCTAGATGTAATCCCTAGTCTGAGAAATTTTGCACAACCAAATAATTATCAATAAGCAAAGTATACTTCTTTTTCTTTGGGAGGACTTCAAATTTATTGATCAATCAAAAGATATTTACAAGTGGAAAAATAGAGAATCAATACTTATTTTCTAATTAAAAGCTTGCTAGATCAGAGACAAAGAAGTCAGCTTTCTAATTAAAAGCTTGCTAGATCTGACATTCATGACACAAGGGAAACGTATCTGGTTTTGAACATTTGATAAATCCTAAAGAAATTAAAAGACAGAGTGTTGCGTTCCCGGGGTGACCGAGGCGGCGATGCCAAAGAGAAGTGGTGGAGGTGGTGGAGACGAGAGCTTGAGGATGGTGAGAGGTTGATGGGTTGATTGAGTAAAGAGGTCCGGAGCTGTCACAGCGGATTATGGGTACTCGTGTTTGGAAATTCTTAACAAGAAAACCAAAATGGTCAAATTCGATAGAACAAGAGTTATCTTTAGTGAACTGCCGAACAGAAATCAAATTCTTTAAAATACCAGGACATAGCAAAACGTTTTGAAGATAAAGAGGTCGAGAGGGAGTGGAGAAGAAAGTTTTACCCGTGGCTGTAACTGACAGGGATGATCCATTACCAACTGTGACCAAAGGAAGAGAAGAAGAAGAAGAATTATGAGAAAACGAGAGCTTACCGGGTTGCGACGTTAAGTGAGCTGTTGCACCAGTGTCCATGTACCATCCGGAGTCAGCGGGATCTTGTAGTGTCATTGTATTGAATACACTAGCCAGAGCAGTAGGTATGAATTCCTGATGTGGTGCGCCTTGGATCTGTGATGGTAAGGTTTGCGTGAGGTAAGCAGAGCGGCGAGGTTGTTGTGGTGGTGTGCCAAAGGTTCCATTGTGTGGAGTTTGGTATGACGGCTGGAGATGTTGCTGGAGAGACGGGGTGTGCCATTGTGGTTGAGCAGGCCATATCGGGTTTTGATTGGGCCAAGACCACATAGGCATAAACGTGTTTGGATTCCAGTTTTGATTGTAATTGTTACGTCCTCGATCGCGACCTCTGTTGCCTTTGTTGTTACGACCTCCTCTATTGTTGTTGTTGTATCCACATGGGTTGGTGTATTCTGGCTGTTGAGAGTTTGTTTGTGGAGTTGTTGCAATGAGTAGTTGCTGCGAGGAGGCGTTGTCGTCGTTGTTTGGAACAGATGGGCGTTTGAGTTTGAGCATGTCTTCTTCATCTTTGAGCATCGATCTAGCAGTACCAAATGAGCACGGAGGTGTTCGATGTTTGATAATGTTGATTATGTTATCAAATTTCGAACTGAGACCATTTAAGAGATGCATGACGAGAGCTCGATCAGAGACCGGAGAATTGACATTGGCGAGCATATCTGAAATTGACTTCAATTTTTGGCAATAATCGTGAACCGAGAGATCGCCAATCGTTAAAGTGCGGAGTTCATTTTCCAATTGAATAGCACGTGCCTCTTTGTTATCGCGGAACATATTTTCAAGCGTGAGCCAGAGTTCACGAGCAGAGCAATCGGTCTTCAGGACAAAAGTGAGAAGAGATTCTGTAATCGTACCGTAGATCCAAATTTTGACGGTGTTATCAAGTTGCTTCCAGGATATGTCTGTTGGGCCAGTGGGAAGAGATGAGCCGTCGAGATGACCTGTGAGAGAGAAGCTGAAGCAGTGAGTTTCAAAGAGGATGCGCCACTGGTCGTAGTTCATCTTATTCATGTCGAGGATGATTGGGATGTGGGCACGGATCTGAGTGAGACTTGCAGCATTAGTAGCAGCGGCCGCCATTGATGACTGAGATTTGGGTAACGATGGAGGAAGAGAAGAGAAATAGAGATAATTGCAGAAAATTGGTAGAAAAGAATTGGAGGGAATTTGCAGAAGAGAAGAGTGAGAAAGATGAATAGAAGAAGACAAGAGATAATCGTGAAGATGAAAGAGAGAAAAGAGGCGGCTGGAAATTTTTAGGTTTTAGAGCATTGGCTCTGATACCATATTAAGTTGTGAACAGCACAATTCGTGCCTCTCTCTGTATTCTCTTGACAATATATATATAGGAATATTACAACGGTCTAATATTGATTACAAAATATACTTCATTCCTTTTGTACTTAAGTTTCCTTATCTATCACATTATACCCCTATTTTATTTGTTTGTTTGAACTGTTACAACAACACAGAACATCAAACACATTACCTTCACTATATACAACTGTGATATCGGTAGAGCTACAGTGGGGTGTGTTGAGATTTGTTACGAATTTTTTGCAGGAAGGTGAGTTGAGTATCACCAAATCTTTGAGGAAATCACAGTTGCAGCGCCACACTTAACTGATGAACTGATGAGACCTTGAAGGAGGCGTTTTTGCATGGTCTTAACAAGGGTATCAAGGACGAAGTAGTGCGCTATAAACCCAATGGAATCGACGAAATCATGGACATTGCTCTTAAGATTGAAGAACATAACCAGAAGAATTGATCATCTTATTTTCCTCGTGTCGGTTCTGCACCTACAATTGGATACAACAATCGATCTCAAACCCCAGGAACATACCGTTCCCCTAAGAAAAAACCAGTAAAATCATATTGAAAACCTTTTGACAAGGAAAGAAAAATAAGGGGTTGTGTTATCGATGAGGTGACAAGTGGAATCCAGGGCACGTTGCAAGGGAAAAAAGTTCAAATATATGTTGTTAAATGAGGAGGAAGAGTTCAATGAAGGATAAGAAAATGGAAGAATTTGACAATGATGAGATTAAGGAGTTGTTAAGACTATCATTACAATTCATGGCAAGATTAAGTATTAGGAGGTCGTTGATGATGAATGGACACATTGCAGAGCATAAGGTAATTTCTCAGGCCAGACAAGTGAGGTTAACGATCAAGTGCATGAGTTATTAGAGCAGCATAACAATGTGTTTAACATGCCAAAAGGGTTGCCCCCAAAACGCGAAAGAGAACACGTAATTATTCTCAAAGAAGGTGCATCTGTAAGATCTATTTTGGGGTCACATGTGTATTAACAATGTGTTAGGCCATTATCTAATTAGTCAAATCTTAAGTGGTCATTTTAGAATAAAGTTAATGACTAAGGGCATAAGTGTTATGAAAAAAATTATGTGTGGATACAAGATGAGTATTATTCAGAAATGAGGTTACGTGTGTACTAAGTCAGGATAGCTAACACATCGTTTTTATGGAATAAAGAAGCAGGGTTAAAGGTGGCATGATGGTTTGTCGGTTTCTTCGGGAAGACGGGATGAGGTGTTACATAAAATATCTAAGTGGCGCTGAACTTCTGGCGCATCCCAAAAGGATTTATTGTCCATGAGATGTCGACGACACCACGCCACCCACAGTGAGCCTGACATAGAGAAGAGTCACCATATCAAGTGTAGAGCATAAAGCCGAGATGAGTCTCGAAGACGCGGAAGCCCTAGTTGACCCTCGTATTTAGGTTAACACACATCACTCCAAGAAAATTTTGCTCTATTTCGTCCAAGAAGGGATCCCGACCATAAGAAAGCAACACATAGACTTTCGATTTCATCAAAACATTGAGTTGGGAGTCTGATAACACCGGTTTTTGACCATTTTTATTGATCACTTTCATACTCTTTTGCAGGTGTTTTAATTCCGTTTTCAAAGGTTTTCAAATGATTTTCATGTATTCGAGTTTTGAAAGACATTTCAGGTAACTCGGGATAAAAGAGTGCATTTCGGAACAAAAGTACGTTTTTGGATAAACTCGGACCGTCAGAAGTCTTGCCATCAAAGAAGACCTTCTCACCGTCTGATCATCACCAAATTTGGACACAACAAATTAGATACAACCAGCTTTCAAATGCAATTAGATTAGAGACAATCCAACGGTTGGATCCTTAAATATACCGAAGCACTGAAGGCAGTTGAGGCTGCCCCGAAGAAGAAGCTTACCGCGCCTGGAGGAGTTCCAGCCGGAGCCAAGTACCATTCCGCCGCCCCTGGAGGAGTCCCAGCCACGGCCAAGGAGCGTTTCGCCGCCCCCAGAAGCCACGCACCCGCGGCCACACACACTGCGACCAAATCAACGCTTTTCTTCACCCGAGGCCAAAACCGTCTTTTCTCACCAAACCCTAAACGCCCTAAGCAAGTGTTGAAGACCTATAAATACTTGTTTACAAACTCATTTTCGTGAGCAATAGATAGTTTAGAGAGATTATTTTGTGCTTTCTTTTGGTTTAGTTCTTAGACTTTTGTTCGATACCTTTGGGATTGGTGGAGAAGTTATCTCCGGACATCGTTCTTAAATTCGAGAGGTTCCTTCACCAATCTCTTGCACTTTAATTCAGTTTACTTTATGCTTTACTTCTGTTCTAGTTGTAGTTTATTTTTCGTTCTTACTTTTGCATATTACTCTTGTTCGATAACTTTTAGAGATAGGTGAAGCGATTCTCACAGGACTTAATTCTTAAAATCGTGAGGCTTCTTCACCAATCTCCAGCAATTTATTTAATTATGATTTTTGTCTCATCTATGTGTGAGTAGTTTTATTGTTGGGTTTAAAGGGATTATCAAAGGGAAATTCTATGTTCGATAAAGATTTCACTTGGTAAAACCTTAGCCGATTTCTAGAGCTCTTTCTTATAGATCGTTGTTACTGCATGAATCTAGCGTCATGAACTAGAGGCTGATTCTAGGTGTTTAGAACCACGAGAGTGCTGAATCTAAACATCCGAAAAGTTCATCCATAAGAGCGTGCGCGTCGTAAGATTTCGAAAGTATACTTACGGAGTGCCGTGAACATATGAAGCAGTAGGCTCATCACAATATTTCATGCGGCCAGAGACGAAAGCTACTAGTCGAGTGTATAGGTTGTTGGTGCATACGTTATACGAGAGTAGACTACGCCATTGTTTCAGTTCGTGGAGTTGTAATCTAGAAACACCGGTTACTAAAAGAGCTAGGGGCCGTGTGATTGAATCGAGCATACCCCAAGATATCTCTCTCGACCCAACAACGTTTTAGCATAGTTACAAACTATTTTCTTAGTATTAGTTTAGCAATTAGATTCTCTTAGTTTAGGATAGCCATCGATTTTCTTAGTTTAGGATTAGTAGAAATTTTCCGTTTTTTGTTCTTTACAATTCTTGTGACAAAAACCCCTATAAGAACTTATATTCGTTCTAGGTTTATTTACTACACTTTGTCTAAGTTCTCATAGAACAGCTTCTGTCCATGTGGATCGATACCTAAAGTACTACAATCGCACATGTGCCCTTGCAGAACTTCTTAGGTTTATATATTTAAAACCTTAGATTCTCGGAGAACAATCCGAACGCATCAAGATTCTCGGAAAACAATCCGAATCGCTACCGTTTCTATCACACCTTAGAGGTTAGTAAATCTACACTCTAGAACAAACTTTTTCTTTTTGACCTTTGGTTTTGTTTTTCTTTGTGTCAGGCTTTGAAACATGAACTCGCATCTGGAGCGAGATTGCTACTACGAGCAGGGTTACTACGACCCATCTTGCGCTCACTACTGTCACGACTCACACTACAACTGTGACTCGTTCTACATGGATCGGAAACCGGCACCGACCATCTACTCTGGACGCCATGAGCCTCCTCACTACCGAGACGAGCTTTTTGCGTCTCCCATTGTCAACTCTAGACAGCACTCATACCGTCTTCCTCACCAAATCTTTAACCAACACGATGAGAGCTTGGAATTCAGCGCTCGATTGAAGCGACTCGAAGACATCATCAACAATACCATTGAATCCCAAGCCAAGTTTGGAGCCACTTTAAATGAGAAGATAAATTCCATCTCCGTCGAATTCAATAAGAAGTTCGACGACCACTGCTGATAACACCGTATTTTACATCTTTTTAAGGTTTGTTTTCATAGGTTTTTAATCCCACTTTGGATAGTTTTGGGATCTTTTCATGTTTTTGAGTCTCATTTTGTATTGACTTGCAATTTAGAAATCCTAGAGAGTTTTGTGTCGTTTTTGACTTGATGGAGCCATTTTCATGTGTTCTTGGAGTTGGAGAAATTAGAAAAGTGTAGATAGCAATCATTGATATAGTTGGACCTAGTTTTGTATTTTCTAATTAAAAGCTTGCTAGATGAGAGAGAGAGAGAGAGAGAGAGAGAGAGAGAGAGAGAGAGAGAGAGAGAGAGAGAGAGAGAGAGAGAGAGAGAGAGAGAGAGAGAGAGAGAGAGAGAGAGA